>JBCEWB010431855.1:0-20140 GCA_039654565.1 Peronia peronii | reverse complement strand
TCTTCAGGGAGGGTATTTTTGCCCTCTTGAAACGCTGGAGAAAATGCATCGATCTTCATGGCGATTACATTGAGAAATAGACATATGATGTAGAGTATATTTTGTAAGTTTCATTAAATTTGATTAAAAACTCTAGGAGTTGTGGCCTTACTTACCTTATTTCTGGGACAACCCTCGTAATTTAGAGATGATTCATGAACGCTTAATGAAAAGTATTAGATACCAAATCTTTGTCTGACTCATGAAAGTTTGAATTATTGTAAACTCCACTGGTTTTTCTCTGTCTGATTAATGTAAGTGCATTTTTAATTTTGAAACACTTGTTGTAGGAAGTTGAGATTCTATTGAAGACATTAATTTGAAACGGGGAATATTCTGTTTGAAATGTCCATTCACTGTGTAGCTTAAAATGCCAGTTATAGTAAGTTTTACGGCTGAGGGTATTTTGCATGCCCTGTACTAGATACAGTATTTAATCACAACTTTTGACAGCAGTTCAATCGTTCTAACATATATTTTCAAGAGATGTTCATAAACTTGCTATTAACTAGACGTGTAACTGCCTTGCAACAGTCAAGTCCAGGTTCCCATAGGGAAGTACAAAAGATGTTCATTTAACATTGAATCCTGTGGACAAATTGCAATTTTGATTTTGTTTTCTGCTGTTTCATTTTCAATATGAACTGCTGCATATACCTTTTTTTTCCTTTTAAACTGCTCTATCTTGTTACAATTTATTTATATATATATTTGTGTCCATCCTAGATGCTGATGCTGGGTCAGACATTAATTAAACTATTAATTATTCTACAGGTTTAACTTTTTCCGCCATAAAGAAATGCTGAGTCTATCCAGAAGGTCTATAGCCCGACGGAATATAAAGGAAAATCCAACTTATTGCCATTATTCAAAGGTATCATTAAGTAACAGGAAAAAACAATGAAGGGATCAATGAAGCCATCCGTAGATTGTCGGCGTCGTCGTCCGTCATTGTCACGTGAAGAACAAATAAAATGATGCCTAACTGACCAAAGTAACCTATGATCATCGGACTATCTAGTTCGAATTCTAATATCGTTATGCAAGTCTCTGTTTTGAACAACACAGTTGCTCTGAAATCCAATATTCAAACCCTTAGTTACTCAGTTCCAATGTTTATTTACAGCGCAAGTTTTATCACGTAACTTCGTTGGCCATGGAGCAGACTCAACCTCCTCAGCGTCAATTAAAACCAGAATTACACTGAAAGACTTGGGCAAAAACAGATGCCTTTAACATGCTCGGAGTAAATCCCAGTTTAGATCATGAGCACCCTTGAGGCTTCTCAAACAGCGATTGCTGAATGTTATTTTATTATTAAGGGAAGGGAAGGGCGCCTGAATTTTCAAATTTCGGGTCCAAATGCCGATTTCCGTTTGCGTATGTGTGTGTGTTGTGTGTGTGTGTGTGTATATATATGTATGTGTGTTTAGAAAAGGTTATCATTTCTGCACCAGATTTTAGGTCCAGAATGTCCCTATGACTAAAAAAAATATTTATTGCAGATTATATATATATATATATATATAATAGAAACGGGCGGGGATCGTATAATTTCAGCAAAATTCACAGTTAAAATCAGGGAAAAGATGACATAACCAAATCTTTTATTCTGCTCCTATTGATAACAGCAACTGCTGAAATCAGCACGGATCTTGAGAGGATTTTTTACTGTTAAAACAGACCACTGAGCTTGGTTGGGGAGCTTACTCATTCAGTGAATGAAAGAAAGAAAATGTCCTACAAAAGTACATACCAAATATAAAAATAGGCGCCAAGGCCACATTGGAGACCCAAGAACAAGCCGTCCAGAAGGCATTAGAGAGAGAAGACTTCATATATCACGGCCTATGATTACTTCGATGTCTTCTTTGCCAAATTGTAGAGTTTTGTGTATACTGAAGTTTTTTCAGTGTGTTTATAATCAATATATTTCGTTTTTTGCATTTTTCTCTAAACTTTATTATTTTACCTTATTTTTCTATGTCCTCCAAAAATTACCCACATATTTTAATCATATTTCATGTATATATATATGAAAAATGTAATATATATATATATATATATTTATATATATATTCCTTGACATAGTAATTCTTTAAAAAATGACAGGAGCTTTTTTTTTTGTTTTAAATCTCTTTTACTTTTAGAGAGAAAAAAAAATAATGAATAAATGAATAAAAATGCCCATTTTGCACAAACTGGATATATTATGGCATTTTCAAAAATTCACTAAAAAAGGTTATTTAAAAAAGGCCCACATTTCCACATGACATAATTGAGATATTAGATGTTATAAATAACATGCAAAGATTGACACTATTTGGTTTCGCAGTAATGGAGAAGATAGATTTTGAAAAACAAAGGCAAAGTCCAAGATGGCGGTAGTTTCCATGGCAACCAGACATGATAGCAAGTTTCCAAGGACACATTCTGAATCAGACAAACATGCCAATTACGTATGCACAGAATAAAATGATCTGAGGTCAAAGACAAAAAAAAAAAAAAAAAAAAGTTTTCAGGTGGCGCCCCCTCTCCCCCTCCTCCCCCCTTCCCCCCCTCAAACCCCGGCCCTTCCCCTTATTTTTGGGCTCACGCTAAATGGCTTGCCTTTTCTCATGCTCTGATCCAATGAATTTTTGTTATCAGAATGCTCTGGGTTACAGTTAAAATATACATTCTCATATCTACATTATTTATTACTTTACACAGTGCGTCCTATTATATGAAATGCCACATATCGTCACAAATTTAGCTCCCCATTTTACCACCAATCTTCACAGATTCAGCTGTGAAACGAACTCTGCCACAGAACAGCAATTAATTTGAATCGATGTTAAAATGAAGTAAATGAAGTGAGGTTTACAACAGTAGCGTGATCTGGGTCATCGACACTAAACAGACAAAGGGCATTAATTCAGGTGACACAAGGACCTGTTGTAAATTGACGTCCTTGTAGTGTCGGGGAATCAAGAAAGAATCCATCAGGTCAACGATCTCGATACTAATCTTTCTGTTTTCCCTGGTTTTCCTGCTATTTTTTTTTTTATGTCTGATATGACAGCAGGCTGAGCAACTGAATGACCGGTCATGACTGATATGTGCGGTAATAGCAAATCTGCACATACACCAAGCTATGGTCCTAGTTATTTCATGAGAATAAGAGGGCATTCCTCATTAGAAAATGTTAGTGTGAATAGAATAATGAGAAGAAATTCAGGTAAAATCGCTGAGGTTCTTAAACATATCTATGAATCGTGGAAGAAATGTTTCAGAGCTGGGCATAGATCTAGTTCTCTTTCTAACACGGGGTCAATATCCAGAGGAACATAAAGGAGAATTTAAGGGGCTG
Source organism: Peronia peronii (assembly GCA_039654565.1). Classification (NCBI taxonomy): domain Eukaryota; kingdom Metazoa; phylum Mollusca; class Gastropoda; order Systellommatophora; family Onchidiidae; genus Peronia; species Peronia peronii. The sequence continues at coordinate 16,749 of JBCEWB010431855.1, read as the reverse complement.
TTGTCTGTTTACTGTCATTCCAGAGCGCTGCTGAGCTCGACAATAAAAACGAAAATATACCAAAATAAAGGGGATGCACAAGAAAAATTTTCTTGACGAAAGATTAAACTGTGACTGCATTAAACAATAACGACAGGAGCAGCAACAGCAGCAACAACAGCAACGACAACAACAACAACAACAACGATGACAACAACAGCAACAACAGTACACACGATACAACACACATCTTAATGACAAGCGTCCATATTCAAGGTTGTAATCGGAAGGGACAATGTGCACAGGACACATGCAGAGCTTTATAGGCGGCATACATGGCGTTCTTGGAAGTAATTGCAGTGTGATATTTTCATATATAATGCACAATGTCATTTTTGAGTTAATGATTAACTTTCCCGAGCAGTTAAAGACGAACGTTGAAGAGGACCGATCGTCAGTGCCTCTGTGACATATAGTCAGCACAGAGAGAGTATCTGAGTCAAAGCAGCCGATGTATCAACCTCCTGAAATAGCAGTGATCGACAGATTAACAACAGAAAATAGGAATTACGCCAGAGGTAGAGCCTATATTACAGTAGAATCTGTTGGTGAACTTTTTATTGAACATCTGCTGCTCTAAAATATGAAAAATGAGTGTGTCTATTCTAATTTGTGTCAGTGACCAGTTTGTTAGAAGTCAATGGTACTCCAACTGAGAACTCCAGGGTTCTGTGCGCCTCTGAGCAACATGCGGAGCTATCAAAGAACATCGTTTGTTGTCTAATACATTTCATTGTCTGGTTATGTACGTACAAACTCTCGCACACACTCACGGATGCACATACAAAATACAGATTTAAAAAAAAAAAATTATTGCATTAAAAAAAAGTTAATATACTGTTGGACCCATTTTGATTCAAGGCATATTATTCGCCTATTGTTCGGATAATTTTTGAATACATGTAGTCTGAATGAAGAAACAAGGGAACTCGACTTTTTTCTTTTCCTTTTCACGTCCGTTAAGGCTGACATCTGTAATAACGAGACAAATTAATTACATTAACCCGCTACATTCCGTTTCCCACACACTGACCTGACACAATGGTAGTGGCAGTGGTGGCGAAGGAGCTCTGAAAGACAAAGTTTGAGAACTCCTCGCCCATGACGGCCTCATCCGGGTCTATGAAGAACTTGCCAATGCCACAGAAGCCGTTTGTTCCTCGACTGTCCCCAAAACTGAAGCCATAGCCGAGCATCCAGTACGAGATGCCGCCAAAGATGACATCAGCGACATTCTTGGCCATGATGTTGACCTCATTCTTAGAGCTGACGGATCCGCTCTCCAACAGGCCGAAACCTTGAATATTTCAATGAAAAACATAAGTGACAGGGTTATATTTGCAGAGATGACCGAGTTATTCTACAAGAACATGGATCTCTCTGGTCCTCTGTAACAATATGAGTGCATTTGTGGCATGAAAGATGAAAAAGAAAAATAACAATACATGCAGATACAAACATTTATATCCTCCAGAGATAGCCGTCCGCATCCATCTGAAAACCTTAAATAGAACATAACGCAACACATATTATCAACAATATGATGCTCATGCACAATTTAAAACGAAGGTAAAAAAATTTAGGTGTAGATATAGGTACAGGCATCACAGTAAATAAACTCGTATTTTCATACAACACCAGCAACTTTGTGTGATGGTTGAAAATGTTCAGTCCATCTCCAGAACGGGACGCTGAAAAGCAATCATAGATAAAGAGATCGTTCGCTTAAAAAAAATAAATTCCAAATGTTTTCAGTTTCCACAATGACAATGGCACAAATACATTAAGTTAATGTCGAGTTGACAGACAACAGGCAAAAGAAATGCTTAATATTGTCTGGTATACACACAGTATTCAGAAACTCTGTCAGAATGATATGTCACTATGTCAAATTGTGAAATAACTATTATAATATAAGGAAGATAGAGGTTAAGTGAAAGATAACATAAGATGGGATAAACTTTATGTTTTTTTCAAAAGAGCGAATCATTAACAGTTCGTGAGATACAATATACATGCAAATATATCCCCACTCATATATATGCATGTAGACAACAAGATCACGAGTAGTATCAGAACAAAGCAGACTCAAGAAATATTGCCTCAGTTTGATAAGTGTTTCACTGATGGTAGAAATCAATTTCTATGACACTCACGATTGCATACAACAAAAGCCTATAATCCGACATCTTTCGGAATATTTCAATTGCTATAAAGTGAATGTATACAGTCTTCTTTTTTCAAATTGTCTACATAGCCTTTCAATCCGAAGGAAGTAAGATTATCTCGGCTTTAAATGCGTGCCCAGTTTTGATGAGAAGAATTTGCTAGGGCAGCACTGTCTACGTCTAGTCTTCGTCTGATTTTTAAATACCAAAGCTTCCTCAATCTTCGACATCTACAATACAGAATGGCATGTATGTATGAAAAACTGCTTTGAACGCTGCTCTCAAATAGTGTAGGGATTTCAATCGCTTCAGACTTAAACCATTTACATTATACAGGAATAAGCAACGTAAGAAGAAACTGCTTGATTTAAAGTGTGGACAATAGGGAAATGCCACAAGTTTCACAGAACAATGTTTCTCTCAATCTTGGACGTTTTAATGGCTTAACTATGCACTATTATCATTATAATCTCTAGCAAGAATATTCAATATAGGATAGAGTCCAAAATCCATAGGAAATAATGGAATGGAGGCAATGATGGAATGAAATTTAAAGAGAAATTTAAAGAAAATTACGATAAATTTTTTCTAAGGATTTAACCGAAACAAAAGCCTCCGAGAACTGAGATATGGCACAGAAAACAAAACGTATTTCTTGAATCCAAACATTCAGTACCAACTCTTAGATCACTGTCTCTTGAATAAAAATTCATTTTTGATAAATAAACAAAGTGATTGACTTCCGTGCCGCCAGCAGAGATAGGATGGAAAATAATAAGAATTTATTGTGGCATTTTCCCCATGCCATTGTGTGAGGAAATTAGGCATTTGAACGAAACTTGAATGAAATGGAGAAGTAAATTACATCGGAGTGTTATGGATAAATATAAGGCTTGGATCAATTTTCATGGCACATGTATTTGCTCTGTTATCTTTGTCATTCATTTGTATGGGAGAGGATCTTAGGATCAACAGCACCGCAGGGTGTTTAGTGACTGCAAGTAGAAAGATAACAGATCCAGGCTTTAGCCTGTGTGTGTGTGTGTGTGTGTGTGTGTGTGTTTTATTCAGGATTATCCACCCTTCAAGATATATTAAGTCCTCACGATACAATTTAACGCCTCCCCCCACCCCCTTTCTTTCTCCTTCTTACTCGACTTCTCCACTTCTTTCCATACAATACTGCCAACACTGACCCAGGAAAATAAATATTACAAGTCATTCTTTCCTCATAACACCGTGCTCCGGTCTGCATTTTGAATGAAGTATCGAAAGTAAGGACAGACGTAATAGCTGCTGTGCGGAAGGAGTGCAGTGGAGGATGGAAGTGTGATTGTTCTATGAACTCCATTGTTAATCCAGATCTAAACCAGCGCCACAACAGAGAGCACGGTGTGCATGCTGTATGAGTACAAATGATTTGTTTTGCTAGATCTAGTTATACGACACTCTGAGAGTAGATGGGTGAGACAGATGACATTTAAGTCCATAAACACCAGGGCAAGGGAGGCAAAGGGTGGAGGGTGGTGGTGAATAGAGTGCTGATGAAGGCATTCTCTGATGAAAAGCAGACACTTGTTCTGTAAGACAATCATCTTGACACGACGTGAGACAAAATTTAATTTGTGAAATGTAATAATGAAATACACAATAATTATAGTATGAAAATAGTGTCTCCAGCATGTTGACAAAAATCAAGTACAGGAGGGTAATAAGATAGGGATATGACAAGATGGAAATAGAGTGCTGGTAAAGACCCCCTGATCAAATACAGACTGCTGAGTAACAAAGACGATTTGAAAAGCCTCTATTAAATAAAATGTTGAAAATAATGATTACAAGACCAGATTACAATACTAAAGGACTTGTTCAACAAAAATGATTATGTGCCTCCAGTATTTCAGTAAGTAAACCAAGGAAAGGGAGACAGGGAGGAGGGATAAGGTGGGAATAGAGTATTGACAGAGACTTTCTCTGATCGCGAGCACACTGTCAATTAATTTAGCCTTGAAAAGCTGCATCGAATTTTTTTCTGATTATATATACGCACATTACAGTGTGTCTCAGCTATTTCCGTTTGAACTGCCATCAGCTGGCCTAATGTTCTCTAATGGCTCTCTGTCTGATGTTATTCTCAATCTGGTCTCCATTTGAGACTTGATGTCTAATTCTGAGTATGAACTTTTAGCGAGTACACGTATTCTTGCACTTTACTGCAACTGATGGCGCGGTTTACATCTGTAAATAACACAGTGTCAGCTAGTGCGTAGAGTTAATCAGTCTGTTTGTTTGTTGTTTGCTTTGTTCTAGATAACTAGATATTAAGAAGGGAAAATTCAAATTCAAATAATGTGTCTGGAGAGGGATGAGTTCTGTCACGTTCTATAGCCCAAGACACGCCACATGATACAAGATGTCAGTATAGACAGAGTTATGGACAGATGAGGATGGTGATGATGATGATGATGATGATGATGGTGATTCTGACGAGGACTTAAGCGGGCTGCAAAATCTAGTCCACGATATTTACAAGAGCATTAACTTCTTAATCATCCATGTTAGTTGACGGTCTATGTCTGGAAATTCAAGGCATTTGTATAATAATAATGATGATAACGACTTAGACATAAACCGCACACAATATGTTTTCTTTATGTGCAATGGTGAAAGAGTTATTGCCTTTGAAAAGTAAATGACATCTATATTGATATCTATTTGAAAGCAGGGGCAACTGCTGCCCAAATTTCACTGTAGACTTGGGAATATTTCTCATAATTTATTCCTTGATGCAGGTGAAGAAAACCAAAAATTGACAACAAATTCAGAAAAAACACGATGTTTATCCTACAGCACTGTATTCTAGCATCCTATATGTCTCCTATTGACATATCCCTCTCTCTCGCTCTCTTTTTTTTACGATAACGTGATGTTTTCAACCTCCTGACTAGAAAAATCACTCTCTTGAAAAGAGAGATTTACGTCTCTTGGAGAGATTTCTTTATACTGAAAACCTTACAAAAATAGACCATTTTCTGATGAATCAAAAGTACGTGATGTAAATTAAAGTGGAAATTTCGAGTAAACCGATTAAGGTGTTCGTTCAGGAGTCGTTGTGATGTAAACCCAACAAGAACGGGGGAAAAAATAAAATTCCAGATCCTATTAGAAGGCTATTTTTATCTTTAGATCTTGTCTATGTACATTTTTTGTTGTGTTTTGCCTCATAAATAAAAAAAAAGTCTTAATTGTTTACTCGCAGCCCTTATAGTAAACGACCTAAGTTACCCGTAGGACGGGCGCACATATCACGACGTTGTGTTTCGGGCACGTGTTTCTCTATGAGGATTTCAATGTTCCCTTCAGTCCTTTACTCTTTTTTTAAGATTCTTCATCTATTGAAATGGAAAAAGATAGATTAACCCAGTGACATTCTACATCACTTTTCATGGATTCGTCCTGAGTTTGGCATTGATTCTGTGATGGTAGTGCCTGCGTTTCTCAGCGTAAGCAATGTGAGTGTAGCTTGAATGAGAGGCCTATTTATCTTCCTTGTATACGTTATAGAATACAGTGAGAATTATCAATACGTTAGAGGTCATTACTGTACAACTATTGATTGCACCTATATATAGAGTGCAAATAGAACAACAGAGGAACTGTCCATGCAGTTTTATTGAAAATACCCACCATTTTGCGCCGTTATTTAAAGTCCGACCTCAACTATCAAGTGGGCACGCGACGAGGCCTCCGGTCATGTGGAAATTTAGAATGAGTTCATTGTCTTGATCAAACAAACTTCCGATGTTACGTCCTTTCAATCTATGTCACGAGAAGACTATGTGAGTGACCTGTATTATTTTGATAATCACAATGGCACAATAACAGCTGAGGATGGCTAGAGGAAATGGATGTGTTATTAAAGGTTTATCATTGTAAATTCGTAGGAACATTTATGGGACGAAACCCGCAGAAACCACAACATGAATCAAGAATTCCTGAACGCATTGGAGTTAGAGCTGTTATTGACTTTATAGAGTATAAAGAATTCAGCCATTCGGGCAATGTCGTGAGAATGCCGTTTGAGCAACCAGCAGGGGGGGAGGAAGCCTTCAATATGAAGAAGTCAGACTTCAGGAGCAGAAGGTCACCAAAAGAAAGTCTGGCCCAAGAATGTTAACTTCATCTCCCTTGACGTTTGGTGGCAAAAGAGAAGACAGAACAACCAAACAAACAAGCCATAATCTCGAGATAAATTGTGGGTATCTGAGCAATAACTAATTTTAAGTATTGCAATTAAAGTAGATGATTTATGATTGCCCTATCTTAACCTGGGATACACCCATTCGCTGAAAAAAAAAAGAAAGGGGGACAGTTAGAGGCTCAGGAGCCGGACACACCTAGAGGAGATTCTCATTCACTGACTATGGCTCGACATTTTGTTCTCTGTAAAAGGCAATTTACAGACCATTCTCCGACTCGACCTAGGTTAAAATGAATATCCGACTACAAACAGACATTGCTAATATCAGACTGATAATATATTAATATTAGACCCGAGTATTTTACAGCCTGCCGCTTTGTATGCTTTCCAGGAAGCGTTGACATCTCTTAATTGTCTACGCTGGGTCTATCGGGATAGTTATGAGATGGCATTTAAATAGAGGCTTTATTCCAGGACTATTCTTAGCGCTTTACAACTTCTTTCGCTGTTCATGGTTTTCCTGTACACTGCATTGTATCCACATAACTCCACTGTTTATACTAGATGAAAGTTAACTTGTTGCTCACAATTAATGACGTTATGAAGTGATTCTTTCCTGTTCATTCGTCCACAAACGCGCAGACATCCTTTGACTAATGGGTTGGTTTATACTCAATATCTGTATAACGATTAAAAATGATTTGAGTATGTGACAATGGCACATATACAGACAGTCACTCAATATTATGAATGTAAGTGCTTTGAAGCGTAACGTTGTCTGTCCCTCTCCACCATGACAAAAGCCACATTGCAACATAAAATAATAGTTTCTCCTATAAAGTCACTATTTAACTGTGGACTACTTAACGGCTTGCCAGCAATTAACAGACAAGAGTAGTGGAAAAACAAGGAATCATGAAAAAGCTCTCCCATAGATAATTACAGCCACAGCTCCAGACTAATGAAACTGATGTTCCAGAATGGACCTAAACAAAGACAACAAACAAAGCCATCCCTTTTTTGAAGTCCTACCAATTCTGATTAGATCAATAGTGGATACATGGCCTGCGTTTCACTTGAACAAATTATTTTGATCTGAGACTTTTGGACTTAGTGGTCATGTCTGACTTAGAAGAATCATTTAGAAGAGTATAATAATATATGAGAATTTGACATTGTCACTTTACAATCTGTGCATAGCAAATATATTTATAATAGGGATTTTCTTTTCTTATGCGGTGGAAGACAGACCACAGTTCATTTCAGAAAGACAGTTGGAATATGTCTAGTGGCCATGCTAAGAGAGAGAGAGAGAGAGAGAGAGAGAGAGAGAGAGAGAGAGAGAGAGAAAGGGGTAGAAACAAGATGGACCCCCAACAAATGGCAATAGACTGAGGAATCGGCTTGTGGAGATCTAGGTCCCAGACCAGAACTGTGAGGGACCGACATAGATTAATGCACAACTCGTCAGATGACACCCAGATGACTCCATATTGATTTAAGGACTAGGAAGAGAAAGAACGGCTGGGGAAAAACACATGTGCAGCCCTAAGGCTAGTACTGAAGTGTTGTAGACGTAGATATTTTCGCGTGCACTGTCGAACTTGGACTTTGGACACTTCGTATCTCGGAAAGACAATTAAAATAAATTTCCTCGCACGATCCAGGTGTTAAATGGATACCCGACTATAGACAGAGATTTTTTCCCCTTAGATTTACGAGGAATTTAAATGCCTAACAAGCAAACGTCTTGTATACTTTCAGGGGAGCTGGATATCTACGTATTTCCATTATGAATTGAAGTGATAATAGGAGGTAAGGCAACATAAGTATGCCATCTTTATTTACTGTGTATGAATGTATTATTCTTCATATAATTCCCGAGGAATGACATATACATTAACTTATATATTTTATGTTTGCATACATATCCTGAATCAGCAGAGAAAAAGGAAAAAAAGTACATGTGAAACCGGTGAAAGATTGGGTGACACCCCCCCCCCCAAAAAAAAACCAAAACGAAAAAAAAAAAAAAAACAGAACCGATAAATTTTTTTAAAAATCCTACAAAGGTCGAGCCCATTTGGAGAAACTAGCTGGACTTAAACTTCAATCCGTGTACATTCATTCTCTAAAGTTTCAGATATCTTGGTTGCTTTGCATGAGATGGCATGAGAGTCAGTATTTAAAAAATATGTTCCAAATGGCGTCCTCGGCGTTGGCGGTAAATTTGCATTTTTACGCAGCGCAAAATTGTTAATCATTCGCACACATTCGTCTTTGAGGATTTCTTTGATTTTTGCCATGATCGCTCCCTTCAGTTGACCAATCGTTTGAGGGTTGTTCTTGTACACAATATCCTTGAGATACCCCGTAGATAAAAATCTTGGGGGAAGGGGTGGGGGGGGGGGTCAAGTCTGGTGAATGCGGTGCCCACTCGTCTTTCCTGAAATCGCTCTCTCGGCCAGGCTAGGGAGTCATTTGATCTGTGTGTGGGTGGCCCTGGTCTTGCTGGAACCTCTGCTGATCTCGATCTATCCGTCTGCGTCGTCCCAGTGATGCCCAAAACTTCCTCAGCACTGCCACATAGCGTTCTGTATTCACCGTTTGAAGTCTAAAAAAATATGGACCGATGACGCCATTTTTAGATATTGCTACCCATACTCTGCATTTTGTTGAGTATAACGGCCTCTGTAAGATATCCTCCGGCCTCCGATTGGTAAGTTGAAAGAAGTGATCACATCAAAAATAAAAGAAATCCTCGAAGAGGAGTTTACCGAGGCCCTGTTCGTTTACAGCTTTTCCCTGAGGTCATAATTATAATATCAATACGTGAATGTGAATCAGATTCGGCTCTCCATAAAGCACAGCGATATCATTGTCATTTGGCAGTGAAACGATAACATTGGTCTTAAGAGATAATACAAAGATGAAAACACACTCAAGTTTGGCATTTGAAGATAGCAATACTCACTCACGACAGTAACATAGAAATATTCACGCCCGAAGATGGAATGACAGCAATATGTTACTGGGTCTGTGGATTAGTAGCGTATCTCTAGTTTTTCCAGCATAAGTGGATTTATAAGTGGCTAATAATTCTTCTGTGTCTCTCTCGCTTTGTGCTCTGGGCTTTTATTTTTGACCAACTACCGCTATTGCTGTTAGATCTAGAACCTGCTCACAGAAACCAACAACTAACTGTTCAGGCTCAAAAGTAGAAGAACAGCAATGGGTTATGAGCACAAATTCTCTGTCTTTAGGCCTCTTTCTAGACATTGATAGCTGCATGCATGCCACAGCCACTGAAATTAAGCGTGAGTCACATGCATTCCGATTACGGTTAGGCTAATAAAACGTCGTCTTTCATACATACGTAGTGATTACCCGAATGTACAGAAATATCCTTGTATCACGTTAGCTGAAAGAAAAAAACCTGTGCATAATTTTCTTAACGATTTTCCTGTCAGTTCCCTTCTTGGTTTTTCTGAGATGAAGCCAATCCCCTGAATAAGTTAAGAAAAAGCATGGCATGACTGATGTTTAAGAATGGGAGTAGTTTATTCCAAATAAAAAGTAAATATTTCAGAAATCCTTGTCAGTTTAAAACATATCAACGAAATCAGATTATTAGAATGTCTTGTTTTGTATGTAATGTGAAGACACACTTTGAAGATTCTCCTGAATTGCTTGTATCCCACGTTGCCTGCCTATCCGGCTGCAAACGTATTTTCTATTCACACAATTCGATCACTATGACTCCTATAGTTTACAAGACACTTTTCTGATGCCGAGTTTTGTAACCCATGTTATGCCGTGCCAATGTGTGACGATGCCAGTGCTGTATTGTTTGGTTTATTTCATATGTGACATGAGTGAATAAACAATTTTGCATTGTGTTAAACTTGGCAAAATGCAGCTTGAATGTATGCATATATGATACTTTGTAAACCATAATTTGAGTGAATAATATAGTAAACATCGAACTATGCTTTGCATAGACGGCTGAATGAATGCTTACATGTAGCGAAGTAGCTTTTTAATAGGAAACTAGAGTGAATGGATAGCTGTTGTAAAATGCATAAGGTTTTATTACGTAGAATTCTCGAGATTTTATGTCCCTTTATTGTGATTAATAATATTTTAAGTAAGTCCTTAATCCTTTGGACCTAGCCATTGCTTTTAACACGAAAAAATTCTCTGACAAACGTGCTTCAAATCAATTTCGGCTCTCAATAATAGACAGTTAAACCAGTTGTATGAACGGCATATTGTTTGTTATCAAGAGGTTGTAGTTATGTCATTACATGATTCTTACCTTTCAATTTTCAAAACGTAAAGTTATGTGTAGCATAATTATAATCCACAATGGGCTCCAGTCATTTGTCTAGTCAACTCATCACTGACAGGAGTTTACTCACCTGATTGCATGGTGAAGATGATGAAAGCACTGGTGAGGATCCAGGTGGCATCGTCCCACGAGTCAAAGAGTCCGCCATCCCGGGAACTATTCCGTCCATTGTCAAAAGCCAGGTTTGGGGGTAGGATGGGAGGTGACGTCATGTTGGTGGATATGGTCATTCTTGTCCTCAATTTTCTGAAACTGAATAACGACAATAAATATACAGATGGGTTTCAAGTAAAGTTATTTTCATACATGGCTTCTAAAATGTCAACAACAACAACAGCAACAAAAAAGAAGACAAAACAAACAACAACAACAATAACAACAACAACAACAACAACAAAGCAGAAATCTTTGCTTTCCCATTCTCAGAGTGAAGTTACAAAGAATTCACCCCCCCCCCCCAAACCCCTCCTCTTTTCACCTTCTCTCACTCGGAAGAATAGAACAATATTAAGACAAACGGCGGAATAAACACAGATACTTACACAACACACGTAAAATACACATTTGCATACATAAACACACAAAGGCAGCACAGTTCAGCTCAGTCCATATGAATCTGAACTGCTGTGTGAACTTGTCTATTAGAGTATATTAGACCACAATGTCGCTCTATGCTTGATCTTGAAATTTCTCTCTCTCTCTCCGCCGTCGTCAATCTCTACCTGAGGAAAGATGGTCGCTATCTGAATCACAATAACTGGCCCTTTGCCTGTGGAAAATTGGTACAGCCTTAGATAGACGTTTTCCATAACAAACTCCCTCCCGTTTTTGCGGAAATTCTCTTTAGTGTGTTTTCATTTCCATGGCACCGGAATAATTCATGAGAATATTGATGGTGGCACATACAATGTATCAGTTTCGTACTGGAAAGAACATCAATTATTTCTGTATATTTCATTCTAATCGAAGGCTAATGGTATCCGACATCGACCTGCCAAAAGCGGCTAATTGGTGTTAAGAGTAGGATTTGGAGTGGTAGGACAGATAGAGTCGATGCTTTGTAAATTTATTGGCGAACAATGTGCCAGTTTGTGTCGCCTGCTTTGTTTTCAGTCTGAGGGCATAACCGTTTCCTGGCCATTCTTATGAAACTTGCAAGATAACATTGGTGATGTAGCTAAGCAACTTTGTAGTGGATGAGACTGACCAGGTTCAGCCAGTGTGAGTATGCTGCACTACAGAACCTTTTTCCGCCAACAGCACAATGATCAGTCTCTCTTTCTTTCTTTTGGCCCAAGGCTGATATAGTCACAAAGACCAAATATATAAAAATGTCAGCATGTGAATTGCTTTTCGATAACTCACTTTGTGAAACTAAAATAATGCCTGAAATTTTGTATTTTTGCTCGCTTTAGCAAAGATAAGTTAACAATATTGATCTGGAAGTCTAAAATTTTCAGGTAATAACGTATTCTGCTTTTATTCACCGCTTTCCTTTGATAGTTAATGTTTTTGCAAGATAAAGACATTTAAGTGAAAAATTTACAAACACGACACTATTCTCTCATTAATATCTATCTGTAGAGAGCTGATTATCTAATCCTTGTGTGTTAAGAATGTTTTGTTCACTGTAATCTATATACACACGTTATAATGACTGGCCCAGATCACTCTTCTCTCTTTCTTGTGAGCCAGGCCATCATCTGATATGCACTATAAACAAAATAACATATACATAATATATATAATACTGCCAGACTGTGAATTGTTTTTGTCCACCTAGTTTCGTCTTAATATTAGTATTCTGTTAAAGAATACCACCACTTTGAAACCTTGAAACACAACCTGCAGAAATAACTAACTTCTTTGTCACGTCTTTCCATGGGTCTTCATGCAAAATTTTGCCGCAGAGCACCTCAGAAATAGAGACAATAACATATCTCTGATAGTACCGGAATATGAGGTAAAATACAAAAGAAATCGCCCAGGGGCTGCTCGAACAATATCTCTCTCTGCAAACCATTATGTTTCTCTAAGAAAGGTCACGGACAAATCTTATTATTATTCTAATCATGATAATCAAAAATACGATTAAAGCAGTCAACGGATCGGTGAGTTTAGAATCTGATAGTAGACGCTTCAACAAATTTAATGTTCATTGTAGGAGAACGTCTGTTGTGGTATTTCCTTCTTAGGCAAAAACCACTTGCATCATCATCGGCAGGGGTATGGTTTTGTAGAAAAGCCCTAAAATTTTAGCGGCAACAAGCAACCAACTCAATACACCAAAATAAACAAGAAACAATATAAGACCTCGATATGTTAAAGATGGGATAAGGTGATGGACGCCCAAATTTTTAATCTCTTTGATTCATCGAGGGCAACAGTGAAAAACGTTGTTATGAAATATTTGCTCATTGTGAAGGAGATGGTTTTCAATCTTTAAATATTATAAATACAATAGTAGATTTTTTGAAGAATTCGAATTTCACATCTTTTGATTTGCAGTGGTTACGCAGAGGAGTTATTGCATTAAAATAAAAGTTTCATGTGTGGTCTGGAATACACTACCAACATTTTTCTTTAAGCCTTACAATACAAATTTCTTTCTGAATGTATGTCAGCTTCCACAGAGTCGCTGTGGTTGTTGACCCATTAAATTTACCAGATGGAGATGCAATCTCTTTCTCTCCTACCTCTGTCTCCCCCCCCCCCCTCTCCCTTTCTCTCTTTCTCGAATATTTATTATAATGTCATCAGAGCAGCGTTAAAATATCTTGACTTGAATTCTTGACCAAACAAGTAAAACAAAAAAATTCTTCGCGCAGAGTAATTAAGCCTAAGAACTTTGCAAAGTTTGGCATATCACATCAGAACCTCTGTATTCCCAGTCTAGGAGTATTTTAACCCTAGCATTACCAAATAGCCCATCAACATTGTATTTTGCTTCAATCAGTTCACAGAGTAATATTTTGTACTTCTGTTTTATTACCTTTAATCTTAAGCTATCATTTACCATTAAACAGGTATATTGCTGTGAGTTTCTGCAGACACGTTTAAGGTTGAGATTGGTTGTGCCATTTTATCCTGATAGGAGTCTGGTTGACAGTTACTACTGAAAACCAAGACAGCCCTTGTAATTTTGAATAAATTGAGAACAACAATAAACAGTTAGATTAATATAGGTAGCGGAAGCAAAATTATAATAACCATATTAGTAAACTGTAGCGGTGTATTAAGACATTGTTGGTCGTGTAAAGGTAGGAGTAATATGTAAGTAATAATGGTATAAGAAGTATCAGCAATAGTAGTGGAGACCAACATATTATTTCCAATGTTTGTCTGCAATCAGATGTTCAGGGGAATCATGATAGTAAACATAGCATCGATAGTAGACCTATATGTAAGTTAAGTGTGGACACAAAGGAACTCAAAACGAAAATAGACCCAGAAAACAACTACAAATTTATTATTGTTTCAATCAATCTCTAAACAATATAGCAACATATCAGTAAGTACATCTTTCAAGTGTACAAATGCATTATGCATGCCAAGTTCCCCCAAAACAAAGATCCTAATAAAATCTGTTAATTTCCTTTCAGAAAACAACACATACAGTCTCTGCTGGGCTATTTATTAGGCACTTTAATCACATCTCTCAAGGGGGGAAAGACTCATAAAATTGTCCGTTTTTAAATCCAATTTTGCAATAGAACATTGTGCAAGTGTATCGGCTGAAAAAGGATCCACAAATATATGTGTATATGTGCGTGCGGCGGGAGGGGGGAGTGTTTCTCACAATGAAACAAAGCAACAATGATAACAAATGCGTGTATGTCTTGAAATAAAAAGGCAATTTATCATTATTACTGTGCTGAACAGTTAAAATATGTTTAAGGAAAAGCATTTCATAATCTCACCAGAGCCTCTTTAAGTAAGTATTATTCTGGTTGTGCCTAACACCTGCTTAGTTGGTTGAACAATCCGTTGTACATGGTAGGTATCGTGTCGTGTTCGGTTGGTTGCAGAACAATAAATATTGCAGCTGTTCCCATACTAAAGAATTTCTAATTTCTTTGAACTTAAATTAATGCATCGATCTGGCAATCTTGAAATAATCAGAAAAAAATTTTGTTCGTAAAACTCTGTAGAGTATAATAATATTTCATTCTGTTACACGTAATTAGATGACCCCGCCTCTCTCCACACACACACACCTAAAAATAAAAAAAAAACCCGAACAATTTTAAGGTTCATATCTCGTCTCTCTCTTGCTAAGAAATAGTATTGCATTTTACTTGAAAATGCAAGTATAATGTTCCACGTGTATCGAGATTCCCCCTGTCAGCAAGCAAATTCGACTACCTTGATCTTGCCTCTGATTAAATGTCGCCAGGAGTTCTCGTGTACATCACGAGTTATTATTATAAACAAACAAACAAATAAATCCAAAAGCCTCATGTAATCAATGTCTCTGAAACCCATATTGCACAAAGAAAATGTCATCAGAGATGTACAATATAACAATTGCAGTAGAGATGACAGAGCTGCTTTCTATATCTCAAGTCTTAAATTATTTTACACAGTATCTAATTCGAATTGCCTTATTTTCATTCTTTCTTTCTTTCTTTCTATTCTTTCTATCTTTCTTTTTGTTTTAAATATCATTCAAATCGAAGTCCTACTACTCTCTTTTCCAGCCTCTTGATGCATTTACCTGATCTGCGGACTCAGATATGGACATATGAACACATAAAAATGTACAATCAAAGACAGCGGGTTATGTCAGCATTGGCGAACAGATCAAATCAAAGAAAGACGAGGTTTATGTGTGTGTGTGTGTGTGTGTGTGTGAGAGAGAGAGAGAGAGAGAGAGAGAGAAGGTGGGGGCGGGGGTCAGAGTGAGAACAATGATATTTTGGGATCAGTAATCCAAGTCGTTAAAAAATTACTCTGTGGTGACGTTATGCAATTTTAATCACAGACTTGCAGACGAATGTTCTTTATCAAAGAGAAGAACAGTTTTGTAATGTTCGAAAAATCATAGACCTGGGACTCATTACCATTTTTTCAGCCTTCAAATTACTTGAGTTATTGATTTGGCCTCATGTCGTCAGAGCGTGATCTTTGCACGGAAATCTGTTATCTGGGACACCACCGATGCTTTGTGAACAGTTATGCCTCTCAGACTGTTGTACTCACGATCTAATGGACACTCGTTAGACACCCGGACGTGCTGGAAACATTCCATTTCCAAATAGGGTGAACAACTGCTGACGTCAGTGCAGAGTCCTCAAAACCCATATCCTATAAAGACCTTTTGCAGGAAGCGAAACTGGAAACGATTATCTCACGTTCCTAGGTTAATAGAATGTGGCAAAGAATAATATGGATTCTCAAATATCTGACGACACAGACGTGGAGCCAGGCAAATCTGTGTCACATTTTGTTATTGTTTAAGTGCCATTGGTACTACATATGTCAAATTAAAAGGGCTGTTTGGTAAAGGTCAAGCGTTCGTCGTCTTGTCTTGTCATTAGCTTCTTTTAGTTTTCTTTACTGGTGACAGGAACAAGTATCCTCAACGTGCGATAGCACAGAACCAGGTAGTGGGATAACTAAATAACACCAAGAACAGTAAGGTAGAGATTGAGAACAATATAATCAATCGGAACAAAGAACAAATAAAACTAGCTATAAAACCACAAACAATGAAAAATTCCTAATTCTTTCTTTGAAACAATTTCCATTCTCTGCTAATTACCATACACAACGCTACAATTATGTTTCCATCTTTGTTTTTTCGCCCTCATAAACCGTTCATCCATCAATTAGCACCAAACAGGTTTGAATCAGATTTTACTATCATTATTCTATCTTATGTTTCCTCGACGATGCATAGGCACATTTAATCATGTCCATCCATCCATCCATCCATCCATCCATCCATCCATCCATCCATCCATCCATCCATCCATCCATCCATCCAT
>JBCEWB010431746.1:0-20142 GCA_039654565.1 Peronia peronii | reverse complement strand
TGAACTGCCAAAGGTTCTTTAACGTGCATAACGTACACACGGGACCTCCGAAATATATTCGCCTTTATCCGAGAAGGCTAGACGTCGGATTTCCCTACCCACTGGAAGCCAGGGGACCGTTGAGTCATTGAAAAAAATGAGGGTTTTCGATCTTCGTGTCCTTCTATCCCCCGATGCAGGACCCCTGCGAGTCGATCCCGGCCCGTTTTCTCCGTGAGCGGACGCCATACCACAGAGCCACTGCGTCCCCTACATCTGAATTGTGCGTTATATATATGTGACTCATCACGACGGGTCGGTCCGGAAAGTACACAGGAAGGTTTCACACAATCGGGGCAGAAAGGCCAAGGTGGTCAAATTGGTCGAATTTTGGATTTTTGCACCAATCTATGCTTTGACCATCACTGCATCATTTAAACATATCAAAACATGAAACAGAACTCAAAAACTAATTAAAAATCACTTTTTGCGACGAAGGGGTGAGATTACAAGCTTCTGAGTGTCTCGAAAAACTGTATTTTTCAACCGACGATCGTTAACCTCTACTGCAAAAACCCTGGCAAAACTTGGTCTACGTCACAGGAGAATCACCTATGTGACTTAAAAACTGACATTTCATTGGCCACCAGCATACTAGCTCGAGTAATTTATCCCGAAATAGCCTAAAGTTTATGTAAAAAAAAATAGCATCGCCATTTGTAGCAAGGCCGGAACACCCTCTGTTGCTGCGCGTTCATTAGCTAAAAGACATCTTGTGATCCGCCAGTGACCCATAAACCTGGCCCCGCAGAAATTCGTTTTCGTAACTTTTGCACGAGTTCGTGCACTGCGCGATTTTTACAAATTTTTGCAACTTTTTGCAACTTTTCAAAATTGGCAACTTTTAAGCGAATTCTATCAAATTAGAAGAAAAAATAATAAAATAAATTTTAACATTTTTTTTTTGTAAATCATCATTTCGCTTCACAATACCGACATTCGTGATAGAAAGGCCTAGGCACGGTTGTATGCCTATTTGGCAAGGCCACAATTCAACTCTTCAACTTTCGAAGAGCAAATTGAGATCTAGCCTCGTAAGGCCGAGCGATCCAGTTCTAGATCTGATCTGTACTTTAGTACATGTATTTGGGGCATGAATTTTTAGTTCAGTGCGAAGACCAAGCCACAGAAATGGTACTAATCTAATCAAAATCAAGGCTGAATATCTAAATAATAATTTTGGAGTCCCTGCCGTCGCTCGTCCGGTTTCGAGATAGGCCTATAGAGTCCAGATCAAAATCTAGATCGCGAAAAACGACAGTAGCGTCGACTTTCGGATTTGGGTTTCAAGATGTCAGCATAAAGATAATGTAATGAATGAATCATGCCATAAACATGTCATTGGTCCAATGGAGGAGATGATTGTCAAGTTCCTACTGTCTAGCTACCCGTATGCAGTACTTTCGACCCTTCTTGACTTTCTTGTAGGGCCTGTACTTTTTGAGCTCATTCTTCATCTTTCCCTTATCATCATCGCTGCCTCTCATCTTCTTTTTGTCTTTCTTGCTTTTTGAAGCAAAATATTCTTCAGCTTCACAGGAGTTGATCGGTTTCGGACGACAGCGACGACTGCCTCGCTGATGTGATAATAGAGAAGGCATTACTTCGCACGATCTCGCCTTTTTTTCCTACCAAGTGTTTTGACAATATGACTTCTAGAGTGGATTTTACCCCAATTTTTATAAGCCACAATCAATCCAGTTAGATAAAAATTGTTTCTTCTCTCTCCCTCTCTCTCTCTCTCTCTGTGTTATTGTTATGTAATGCACTAATAAAAGGGATATCATTGAAGAGCAACTGTAATCCTCTACTTTACCAATGGTCCTTTTCTTTCTTTTTTTTTTTTTTCCCGCGAATTTTATAATTAATTTTTATTAAATATTCTAGGTTAAAGTTATAAATTTACATACACTAACAATATATTATCCTCAAGTAATCAAAACTTTCCAATGTAGTGTTCGGACAATCAAGAGATCCTTTCTTTTTTTTTTTTTTTTTTCAGTTCTGGATCTACATAGCTCTAATAAGTATCCAATTATTATTAAGTCCCAGCTGTAGATCTGAAATATATTGTTCAACATGCTGCGAATTGTGAACATTAATGTAATTCTTCAGATAAGTTGCAAAATAAGATTCAGAAGTTCTCTGACAAATTATCACAAAATGTATGCCTTTGATACAGCTTTTACAGTAAGTTGCAGTATGAGAACAATAATGCAGGTTTTGCTTTGAGCTGCAAAATATGAGCTTTAATTAATGCAGTTTCTACGACAACAAGTTACAAAATTATAGCATTCATATATATGCAGTTTCACAAAACATTTTAAAATTCAGCTTTTCGGACAACCTGCGAAATGTGAGAATTGAAGCAGCCTTTCCGACAAGTTACAAAGTAACGAAATGTGAAAATTAGTCCAGCTTTTCCGACAAGTTGTAAAATAAGAGCTTTAATGCAGTTTTTTCAACAAAGGCACAAAATGTGATGAATATCAATGCAGCTTTACTGAAAAAAAAGTATGCATTGATGCATTAAAAAAAACAAAAAAAAACCCTTTTAAATACTTTTTTTTTGTGTGTTCGACACCACGATTAAAAATGCATACACCACCTTGTGATATAAAAATATATTCAAATCATTCATACAGAATTTAGTGCGCATTCTCATAAGAGAGTTATAGTTATCATGGCTGACTTGTCCCCAATTCCATTTCTACCAACATGTTTTTCCATTCAAACAAATGATATAATACATGTATTTCTTGTTTAATAAGATCTACATCGACACTCGAATTTTTAATGCTGGACACGCACACACAGTGACAAATGTCCACTTTATAATGATTGTGGTCTGCATACATTTATGAATTTTAGTCCATGTTATCTGGCAATTGTTGCAACTTTTAGTGCAACTTTAGGATTTTTGCAACTTTCTAGCTCAACTTTTGCCGATTTCCAGCACAACTTTTGAGCACTTTTTTCACAATTTTCTGGGGGGCCAGATAAACTGTAAAACAATGGTGAACAGAGAGACCGAAATCGTTCGTGCGCTCAACTTACAAAAGAATCAAATTTAGTAGTACTGCAAGTTAGACCAAGATCAGGCAGCTGCTAGAAGATCATTTTTTTGTGACGATGCATCAAAGGTAGTGGCAGAGGGGAAAAGCCGTCGACATCTGCAGTCAAAGGGGACGGGCCATGGAGCTTACTTTGGACGGGCCCTTTTATTGTGTGGGTCTAGAAGAAAGTAACAAAATGGTAGAAGCAGTGAAGCAGATGAGGATCTGGTGATCGTTCGTTCAGTAGCTTTAGGGGAGGTGGACCTGCTGACTACAGCTGAATCCGACCCTGCGCTGCAGAAGATTCGTTCTTGTTCATGACATGCGGATGCAAATTGAAGCTGGCCTCTGTCTGAGACAGTTCATCGAAGAATAAATTCTCAATCGTCGAATGAGAATTAATCATTTCAGCCAACCGTGCAATAGCATAACCGAGTCGTTATGCAGCAAGAGTTAGGCAATAGATTATTTTGTATGTTTGTTTGTTTGTTTGTTTTGTTTTGTTTTGTTTTTTTCAGTTATGATGGGTATTCCGGTTAACTTCATATCATGCAGACTGTGTTTGGGATTTTTTAGTGTTCCATAAAATTATTGTTCCTGTATTTTGTCCATCCTTTCTGTCTCTTATTTCTATGTGTGTGCGAGCATCTGGTTTATCGACGTTTCATTGGGCTTTGAATCAACGACATTTTACATGATTCGTCTCCTGTGATTGTGTGTAAAGTGAAAGCTTTTTTCACAATGTTTTTTTCCTGTGTAACCAGATGAGAAAGACTTCTACGTCATGGGCCTGTTGGATGCACATGGTTTACATAAACAGGAATTTACACAGAACAAGTAGGCAACCCGCAAAGTGCTAAGAAAGTTGCCTCGAATTATACTATTGCTGGAAACCCTGACTGCCTAGAGGCACTTTCGCTTCATGGAAGGGGAATTTTGCTATGCACGCCAGCAAATTGATGCTTGATATTTAATGATATCATTTATACCGGGAATCTAAGCGGAGGATTCAGTCAATAAGAACATACATTATTTTAAAAAATACCTGAAACCAAGTCACATACACATGGGAGAAGGGCACAGTTTTGCTGAAAAGTATACCTGACTAGAAAAAATAATTGAGTACCAGCATAATTATTGTATTTTGTCCATGTTGTGTCTCATAATATGTTGTGAATCAGCGAGCATTCACTAGTCAGAAATCATAGCGGACCAATTAACTGATAGAATTTCGTTGTAGCAGGAGCTGTTGACTTGCTGGCAAAGAGCTGCCCATCTGCTGGCGCTGTTGCTCCATTTGTTGCTCCGTCTGCTGACGCTGTTGCTCCATCAGTGCCCTTAGGTTCTCGTTGGAACTGGTCAGAGAGCGGATCCCCGTCCTGGTGGGTTGCACCAGCGAGTCTGCATTGCTGTCGGAGGTCGCTGGTCTGCCCCCTTGGTCGTCAGGGATCGCTGGTGTCCAAAAAAGAACTTAACCGTAACCAGATCATCCCTGTCACCGCGACAAGACAGGGTGGTTCTCAATTGCCAACGTTTGGGTCACTCATCCATGTATTGGTCTTATCCTAGGTGCACGTAATACTGTAATATGTTCGCCTAGGTCTGATCTGAATCGTAACTTCCCAACTATAGGGGTAAACGTTCCGAAACGGCTATCTGTGATCGCAGAGTGATAGTATGCAAATACACGGAACCTATAGATTGCGGCGAATTTCAAAGAAGCTAGAGGATTCACTTTTCACCGGAAACATCGAATATCTATGTTTAACATATAAGTTCCATTCGTAGAAACAGATTTGTACCATGCACATCTCCTTGATTAAATACTTTTGTGTGTGTGGGGGAGGGGGGATGATATAAGCTTAGCGTGAAGCCTGTTTATGAACCCTTACGGTCCAAACATAGGTTACTAAGACCATTAATTTCGTACATACTAACATACACTGATTGTTCTAGTACACTGCAACTGTGATCATATTGACGCCCAAAAGAAAAAATGACAATTAGCATCATTCTCCCTCTTCTTCTTCTCCTCTCCCTCGTCCTTCCTCACCCTCCTACCCATCCCCTCCTTTCTTGGTCCGTTTTAAAAATAAAAAACCCTAGATCTATATTTCATTTTTTTTCCTTGTTTGTTCGACTTGAGACTTGGTCTCAGAGATTGAATCGTGTACTAAAAAAAATACATGTATATAATCTCATTTCTTAATTCATATGAACTGACTCGGGTTTTTATTTTATTTTATGATTTTATTTTCTTGTTGTTATTGTTGTCGTTGTTGTTGTTGTTGTTGTTGCTGCTGCTGCTGCTGCTGCTGCTATTGTTTGGCAAACTTTTTTTTTCTTTAATTCCCTCCGCTCCCGCTCCCCCTTTTCTTTGTCTTCACCCCTTTCTCCTCCTTCCCCTTTCTCCACCCCACATTCTCAGCAGCCAGTTATTCGTTCAGCAACTTTCCGTCATCTAAACTAAACAAAACAAAATACCTGAATTCAGTGATCATCCCCCATCATGTATAAATTATGCACGTAAGGTTTAATGTGCCTGCATTATACTGTCTTAACAATTAATGGCTATCATTCTTCGTGGTGCACAGTGTGGACGTTAACAGTTGCTATATTATGTACATCTATGATGCAACATATGATTATTTGACCAATCTGCTCCTAACGTAAAATAATTACGGATACAAAATATTATGATTCTTCCCACTGACAAGTGGGTGGACTGGTTGGTGATGGGGTTGGGCATTCCATGCTTCTCGGTGTTGTTGATGTAACTAACGACGGACCAATTAATCTCCGAAGGGCCCTGAACTCTTAAGCTTAGAATGAGCTAGTTTTCATCGTGGAGTATTGCAAGACATTCCATGGAACAATTGACAGCCGGGGTCTCATGCAACCTCAGAACCTCACAATTACAACTTCTGACGTCATATACGTATATATACATTTTGATTTAACTGTGTTGTATATTATGTATTGCCACTCTGCATGTTGTAGGATTTTACTAGGAATCCATGTCACGAGGGTATCCATCCTATCATCCCACTCCTAGCCATACTACATGTAGTTTGTTCTAAAGCAAAGAGTGCCTTTTTATCTGTGCACAGGCATTACCAGTGGAGCATCACTTTGTTATTCTCTAGTCGAAATACGTGTAGGTGCAGGCAGATTGAAAGAGAGACACACACACCTACATTGGCAGGCAGGCAGACAGACAGACGAACAGATAGACAGAAGACAAAACATTGTGCACCTACTTTGAGACTACCCCCTTTACAAAGAATAAATAATGGCATTGTCTACTGTCTACCTTACAATTTCATTAACACTCTGCATTTCAGCGTAGATCTTATGTTATGAACATGAATATATATATCATGTATAAGCCTATAGCTGAAACCTGTTAACCTTATTGTCCTGGCAGACAATGTTCACCTTTTCTAAGGATAATTTTACAGAATACACTACGATGAAATCACAATGTGTATCCACGTAATACATTGTACATGTAACATCTCTGTTATGCAGATGGTGCCATCCAGTACAACAGCTTAAATTTATGTTTGGCTGTCAGAGACTTATATTGCACAGAACATTCTATTTCTACAATGGGAATTCACAAACTCAACAGAAAATCTATTTACATGTAATAGTAGCAGTAGGAGATGTTACCATTCAGTCAGGCTGGGAGATTTAGCTCATGATATTAATAGCAGCTGCTAGTGTGGGTCATTTGTATTATACAATATTTAAATAAGTTTGAGAACAACGGAAATGCAATACAACAGTAATCTCATTGTAGAATCTATTTTAAACAGAAGTGCCACTCATCAAACAGAATGAAATATAGGGGACACTTGTGTGACAATGGTTTATAGCTACCGGTATGTGAGTGTGGTTACCGGTATGTGACATTGTATTGCACAATACATGTATTTTTTTCATGGTCAGGACAAGGGAAATACCACGCCCTACCTCGTTCTAGAATGTATGCGTCACAATCAAGAGGGGAATGTTTATCTCGCAGTATGTACAATATATGTTGAATAGGATTATCTCTGTTTTAAATGCATGTCCGATCTGACAAGAAACAAACAAAATTGAATAGAAATATTCTGAAGTTTTGAAATATTTCACTGAGATAGCGGTGACGTCACCGCTTATTCCTGGCCTGATTTTTAACTGCCAAAGATCCCGTGACGAGCGTAAAATACTCATGGGGCATCCAACACATTTTTGCCCATATCCAAGACGGTTAGACATCGAACTTCCTATCCAAGAAGTCCCGAGACCACTGGACTACTATGAAAAGCAGGTTCTAATTCTCTATCTGGATAGTAAAGTTCGAACTTATATCTTTATCGAGAGGTAGTCATAATGCCCCCACATAGGAAGTTTTAAGTTTGACCTGCACGTAACATATCACTATTCTCAATGATTATGATGGAAAAGGTCAATGGATTAGAAACAAGGAAATTTGAATTTCTGAAATACAAAGGCAATCAAGAGACCTTCCATTTCAGTTTGTTGTCCACACCACAGTTTGGAATGGATCATTGTGAGTTTGAAAGCCTGTGTCTTACTTGCAATTCACACCCAAGTCCAGCAGATTATAGTCTTTATCAATTCATTGAGATAGGACAGTTTTAGTCAGAGGGACAATTTTCTTTGAAGTCATCTGTTTCATAACGTGGATTGTGTATTTTGGATCACTGAGTTGATCTGTTTTTCTTACATAATTTGCCATGCAACTGCCATGGTTCTATCAATTCATTCTTACAAGACATGTCACTTTTTGATGGGAATTTTGATTTTGATTTGGATTATCGATACGACTTGGATGTTGTACTCTGGATCATTGTCAGTTGATCTATTTTCCTACGTTCACTATCGACAAGACGCACCTCTATTGTTACTATTACGTCATTGTAAACGAGCATCCCTGTTACTGAGGAGACACATGTAGACCAGCCGCCAGCAATCATACAATCATCTCAATTAGACCTGTCCCCGTTATTTGTTTCCCTGACTGGTCTAGCATTTAGCCTCAATAATGCTTAATAGAGCCAGGTCGATAGGGCTCACAAGCTTTGGAAATCTATCTTGGAGAAGTATGCCTTGAGAGGAACAGATCCTGCCAGATCCGCTCATCCACAACAAGCTGCATGACACAATTTGTCAGTGGCATACCTGTTCCTCCAGCAGAGTTAACCCTAGAGGCTCATTCTGCTTAAAGGCTCCTTCATCATGCCTTGAATTGGAATTAATTTCCAAATAATAGACAATTAAAATGTAATTATATTTCACGGACAACCAGAAAGAGTTGTAAATTGCTGGACACAAGAACAGAGAAATTGGAGGTTGAATGTGACAAAGGTGGTTTGATGCCGATGTCATTACATATATATATGTTATATATATGCCATATATTTATGGCAGAAAGTGCCAGAACATTCATCTCCAAAGAAGAAAATATTGCTCTATGTGAGGTGATTATCTAAATTTATTATCTTAACTGTTCATTTTCAATGATTTTTTCTTCTGATTTTAGCCCATGCTGAGTGGTCATCCCCTGCCCCTTCAATTTATAACATTTGCAAAACTTTTTCTTCACCACATGAGAGTGTATTAATTAAGGTTTTACATAGTAGTAATAACTCAGTTTGATGAATAACTGGAAAACGACTCATTTTTTGCTTGGCTGCAAGACATAAGAAAAGTATTTAAATCTACATTCAGATCTGAAATGCCACTTCTTGAACATGACCATATAAGTCTTGCGCCCAGAATAAATGAGTCCGAAGTTGCTCTGGGCGATCACGAGTTACGACCGTTTTTACTATTTTCGACTCAGATACCAAATTTTTCTTTTCAGGTTAGAAAAGGTTGCATTTTCATTTTGTGGAAAACAAATAACAAATTTTGGTATCTCAGTCGGAAAATACATAAAAACGGTTGTAACTTGAAATCTCCCAGATCAACTTCCAACTCATTTGCACTGGGCCCGAGACATATACATTGTTATAGAACACCTAATTTCTCAGCAATTTCTTATGACATCTTTATGGTTAAGAACTGATGATGATAATGATGATGATGAAACTACTATCATATTGACTTCATTAAAACATAATATTAATATACATCGACCCACATGACTTTGCTGTATTCTGCTATCGGAGAAGTATGCAGACAGACTGTCTAGCATTCAACTGAGCCAGTGTAACAGCAACACTACCAACAATCAGTCTAACTAAATGGAACATGACATAACATTAACAACACCACAGACTGGAAAAGAGAGAAAAAAACATCAATTATTCAGAATATTAATTTTAGCTTTTAATTTCAGCCTTCAAGATGTTGAGGCACAAAAAATGTTATTTGTGTTAAAAGAAATTAAGATACGACCAAATAAACAAAAAAAAAAAAAAAAAAAGAGGAAGAATTAACACAAATTAAGTAGCATGACTTAAAAAATGAATGGACGCTGTCAGTTTTTTTCACACTACTGGACCTGCAAAGTTAGACCATTAAATATTCTAATGACAACAAAAACAAAAGAGGTAGAACAAATGCCCAAGTCAAATGTTATCTCTATGTGTCACTGTCAAAATAATTGTTAATTTTCTTGGCTTAAAATATTCTGTAAAATCATATTGCTAAAATTTACAAACTCATGAGACTCCTTTTGAAATTGTTTATATCAATATATGTTGTATGACAAAAAACAAAAAAGCCCACTTTTGCTGAGAATCCTGATTTCATCTCAGTTTTTCATGTGTCTGTGTTTTTTAGTTGTTTTTTTTTTTTCACTTAAATTCTGCGATACTGTTTGCATATTCTGAATTCAAAGAAGTAAACAAACAAACAAAATCTATCAAAACATTTCTAGCTGTGTCAGGTCAGATACATGAGCTAGACAGGTTTTGTGGGTCTTTGACAATGTCTCTTTCATGAATTTGAAACAGGTAATATACATGAAAACTATCTAATCATCTTGGATTTTAAACTACAAAAACAAAAAGATTGTAAAATCGTATCCCTGTAAGTGTCAGAGCACAGATTTGCTCATAGACTCTCTCATTACACTTTGCATGTGAAATACTTTTCACACAATAACATACCTCAATACAGCAACCATTAACCCTTTCGTGATGAAATCCACCATATATCATAAATTAAAATCCAAGATGTCAATCAGTATCTCATGAAACTACTCAATTTCGCATCAAATGAGGACTGCATGACGTACAGCAAACAGCATACATTAAAACACTTAAACTTATGTTGTAAGTAGAGCTAGTAAAAGAATGGACCGCATAATCCAATTCTCAGATATCAAAAATATCACGAATAGTGTACATTTTCCATATCAGAATTAATTATAGCATACAATGACCCCATGAGATATGCATTCCTGAAATAAAGTGTTTTTCTTTTTTTCCTTGGTTGTATCAGCAGTAACATTGCAAGCATGGAGCCAACTGCATACTAGAAACAGTACGCGAGCAAAGATGAGCTTCTAAAATCAATAAAAAGTGATAAATCTGTTGAATCAGTCAGATATAAAATACATCACAATTTTACAACCATGGATATTATGGAAATACCTCGTCCTGTGTTGAGTATATTGCATCCATCACATGCACAGGTTGAAAAACCCTGAAGTCACAAAAGGGTTAATGAGCTTGTTTGCAGAGAGGCTAAGTGTCAATTGATATTACTTTAACATGGCTGCATATCATTTATAGAAACACCAGCACTCCTCCAGTTCTTTCTTAACACCTTTAGGGATAACCATAGAATATGAACATTCATAATATTCAAGGACTAACTGTTTGGTATGGGAGTGAGGGAAGATCTCTATGACACTGATCAATACTAACAAATCTCCTTGTACCATTGCACTTCAACTGCACATGTCAATGATATCATTCCGCTGATGAGTAACTTGCTCAGACACAATATACAGAAAAAATTCAGGGAGACTAAACCATTTTCGTAATATAAAAAACAAATCTAAAATAACAATGTTTCAATGAGAGCCAAAACTGAAATGTTTATACATAAAATGTTCCAAAAGTCTGTGGCCTGCTGAGACAATGATGACAAACAAGAGATCTGGTTTCCTCTTAATATTATAATTTCCTCTCAATATTAAAAGTCTGACATCCAGAAAAATATATCAGTACATCAGTATGTTATCTTAATTTCTATGTGCTTCTCTTTACACACTAGAGCATGATAATCCAAAAGCTGCTCATGGCCTCGGCCATGTTATGTTATGTTAGTATCACAATATCTTCCACTTCTTAAACCACTAAAATTTAAACATTCATCCATGTGCCAGTACACAGCTTTTAATGTTAATCCACAATAATTCCAAATTTAGTCATAACATGTGTTAAGTACAATATTAAGCAACTAATATTTATTTACCTGCCTCATGTACATTTATCAAACCAACATACAGACAATCACTAGTTAAAAAGTTTTACAAATGTTATAGAAAACTCCTAAGTTTATATTATAGCTAAAATTCATGAGTCAATGGGATGAGTGAGAGATGGAATATCAAGAATAAACAAATATCATATGTAATTGACTGAAAACTAGTACCTGAAAAGTTTCAACAATTTGTTCATGGCACACTCAAGCAACACAGAAGTAACACAGTGTATATAAGAAATGGGTACAACACTCTGCTTAAAGGCATCAACAAAACATACCTCAGGATACCTCTAGCCTAAATGTGGGACAACATCCATCACAAAAAAAAAATATCCACAACCTCTAAAATTCATTGAATTTGCCAGGCTTACATACTATTAACTACGTATAACAATATAGAAAGTTTTAACAAATTCAAAAAACAAAAAAAAAAGACCATTATGCTGATTTATTACAAGCTTTTAAAATTACTGCGATGTCACTTTCTAATTAATTCATTTAGTGTGACTGGCAAAAAAAAATATTATTCAATGTTTCTACCCAGTACAATAACCTCCATTTTCAAATTGGAAAATATTATTTGAATAATATACAATTGTGCCTAAATATCACCACCAATGATATTGTGATAGGCACAGAATTGGTATCTTGATTTTTCCATCATCTTTTTTTTTGGTTGTTTTCTTTGGTTTTCTTGATGTACATAAATATATATATATATGTATATAATTAGGCAGACAAGAAAAGCTATAAGGAGCGAGAAGACCATGTCTTATGTGCAAAAGAGATGGGCGATGCTGTAGAGTATCATACACAATGCTGCCACCATATTTGACTCTCTTCAAAGGCTTACATCTTCCACTCAGAAACTTTCTTCTCACGGATGAACTTGCCCCGTGGAATGTTTGGGTCGTTGACCGGAAGCAAAGCACAGTATAGGGGTGTCTCCGCACCTAAGATAAGGGGATAAAATTAGGTTTATTTCAATATTCACACTATATGTACATGCAAAAAATCATGGATAACATTGAACATTTTTTTTTGCTCTTAGCAGCTGCTAAATAAACTATCAACCAAAGGCTTATCAATGAGTGCAGCTGTGAGTTATTTCTTTCGGAACTGTGCATTTCTCAGAGAATATTTCTCATTGAATGAGAAATGATGTAGTCACTGTTGAAAATTTACTATTCTGTCATTTGCTACACAAGTTCAGCCACACAAATGTATACATATTTTGGTAGGGAACTGACATATTTACATTGCATTTATATGTTTTTAAACTCTTGACACATTTTCAATTTAATTAAGTCAGTCAGCTGGGTCAAGTCTTTTTCCATAGAAACAGCTTGACATGAACATACTTTGTACAGCTCATCTTAGATCTTGACAGCCATAGAATATTGTTTAATTCATATGCACCAAATCTGGAAATGTACTTTTGCAAAAAAATGAAAATGTACAACGATGCCATCTCTGTCACTGCTCATATCTATAGTAACATCATGGTCTTTTCAGTACAGAACTAAAGAGGTAGTCAGAGGTCACTGACTAACATGCATGTGGCAAAGCCTTCTCATTTTCACATACAAGTTCATTTTCTGTCGACTTCTTATCCTATCAAACTGAAGCAAAGGAATTAAAAAACTGTAGTTGCATGTTTACTAATAATGACAACAGAATCTCAAATTCTGATAAAATAAAGATAAATGAGTTCATAAGAATAAAAATGAACACAACGTAAATTTCAACAGAGATATTGAACCCAAGAGATGTCACTCTGATGTCAATACAGTGGTCTCCGCCTATGAACCCGCCGCGTAAGAACCCCGTCCACCTAAGAAACCAGTCCGCTAAGGGTCAGCATTTGCTGCAAAACAGAATTTTTTCACTATAACCTGCCTAAGAACTCGCTCACAAGTAAAAAAATATGCCTAAAAGCTTGGTGTCAAACCGGGACACAAGAGTACTCAGGATGTAATGTCACTTCAGATTGTCCACTTGTGAGAAACTTACAGCACTAGGCATACATAGAATGGGGAGAGGATGGAGGGAACAGGGGTATGAAGAGGGCAAGTCATGGGGGATATATGTCTGCATAATCAGGCCACACTACTGGCAAGTAACCATTTCTTTGTCTAACAACATGTGGCACAGCACCCATGATTGGCTCTGTGTAGAAGGAGGAATAAGTTTAGCCTCCTGACTGGTCAGCTGTTTTCATTCTTTGGTTAGTCTGCTTATTTTTTAACACTTGAGTCACTGGTGTGATTATCCATGGGGTAGCATAGTCATATCATGTTTTCATATAACAAGGATACTGTCACATGAAATTCACTCAACATTTGAAAGAAGCTGGTATTACTGATGAAACTATAAACCAAGAAAGATTAGGAACTGTTAGATCTAATTATTTAACTATTAAAACATACCTTTAACGATCAACAAATCCTAGTTGACAAGAGGGTAGCAGATGGACTGCATAACCATTCAATTTGCATAAGAACACATCAACCTAAGAGCCTACTTTTTTTGTTCCCCCACGACTAGGCTCTTAAGCGGAGACCACTGTATATGAATAATATAAAGTGTACCTTAAACCTACAGCACTGCATAATAATTCTCCAGTGATAAGTTGCAATATGTTGTTTTTTAAATTCATGTGAAGTATTAGGCTTGTTCACAAAGTGATTTCTTTTCAAATGACTGTTGATTTAAAACTATATACAGTGTATAGCACATGTCGTGCACCTGGGTGAGATGAGTTGGAAATCAAAGTGGGTATATCAATCATGGAACCACAGCAGGCACTAACTGTGAATGGGAATATCTTGATACAGAAGATTCACAACTAAATATTTTTCTTTCACCAAATCACCAATCTCATTTCCTTCGTTGTCCACTGAAACAATAACTCTTAAACATGAAGCATTTAACATCAGATTTATTTCACCTGCTCTCATCATGTATATATCCTTAAATCTGGTGAAATTTCTTGTGTCCAGAAATATAAATGTTGCCTCCAATAACAGAAAATAACAAAAAATATTTTCTAAACATTTTTTTCTCAGTTTGAAAAAAAAAAATCATGAATGACTTCATGCAGGCATGAAAATTGTGGATGACTTTTGTTTTTTACAACATGTTAGTGAATGAGAACACTTATGTGTTTATCTGTATTTATGAATTGTGCAATCATCAGAGAAAATAATAACTGTAGGAGAAATGATGTTGTATATCTTGAAAACATAAATTCTTCTGACAGAGCTACATAAAAATATTTTGGCCACACACAAACTGAAGTTGAGAAAGTCTGACTGAAAATAAGCGAAAGGGTTCCAAGACAAGGTTTACAAGGCAGAGTATTCATTATCAATTATAATGGAGCAAAGGACTCAACCTACTGAGGCCTGACTTTTGAGATACACTTCCAAGAAATGGCACAGTTCTTTGACAAATCTGGTGACTGGTTTTACTACATCCAGTGACTCCAAAAAAAGATGGTGAGAAATCATATTTTGAAGAAAACTTATTATATATCTAAAATTTTAAGGGGAGGGAGAAGAAGATATGAAGTGGATTTTTGACTTTAGAAAAAAAAAAAATGTGATTTTGGGGTTCCTGTTTTATCTTAAAAGTTTTGTCTTTTCCGAATGTAAAAATAGTTGTAAAAAGTAGATTCTAAAAACAGATTCTAAGAATATTTTAAGTTGTTTGAACCAAGCTGATGTAATGGATGACAGACCTAGAATCCAGGCCTGGCTTTCTTTGGTTTCTGTAAGACATGCAATGGCAGAGCACCAGTATTCCACCGGCTGCATGCATAGGACACAAACACCACTTGCTTATGAAATTTTCCACCAACAACTGGAGCCCTACTGAAACCAAGTTGACTCAACTCCATACAGAATATTATCTTCTCAAAATGGGTTGATGTTGTTTTTTTTCAAGACAATATGATCCATTTTATCCATTTCACATTGAGCAAAAGAATGAAAGACTCTGATCAGAAGGACTTTTTGATATCACTTCAAATTCATCAGCAGCTTGAGGTTTTTGGGTGAAATTTAAGAACAAAAATTCTGATTTTGCTAAATATATTTTTAAAAATCCATTTCAGGTGTCAAACGATTCTCTTCTGTTCATTTACAGGTATTGAGAAAAATAAATAAACATATGAAATTCAAGCAAATTGGTTGAAAAATGTGGGAGCTTGAAAGTTTCCAATGTCATGTGGCAAAATCTACATTCATGGCTATTGCTATGGCAAAAAAAAGGACCGAAAATGTTATGGTACCAGCCTGAGTAAAAGCTCATCAGGGAATGGAAGCAGAAGTGGGTGGACTGGCTTATTAGACAGATATGCTCTAAGAGTATTGGTGAACTGTCAGATACCTTTTTTCAAACCGAATAACATCAGTAAACTTTCTAAAACATTTTTCTCAAAACTTACTTATCTGACTCTAAAACATATCAATTCTTTTATTTTTATCTCTTGACAGATTTCTGTAAATATGGTTGATAATATCTTTATAGCTTGTTCTAAAGAAATTAATATTGTTATGTGAGTATTAACTTTTTTATTTGAGACAATGTCATTTTTAGGGTGGAAAAAATATCAAAGAAATAATTTGTACTATTTATACAATTTCCAGAAATTAAAATTTAATTAAATTATTAAAATTTATGTATTGATTGTATATCTACTTTGAAATGTATGTGCATCAACTTTTAGGCAGATTTGTTGAACAATAGCAGTCTTCTTATTTCAGTAACAGTTTTTTTGCTGCAGGTGAGATTCAAGATCACGGCATTGGCAAAGACAATCACAAAGAAAAAAAAAAAAGGAAACTTTTGGGTGAAAGAAGATAGGCTAGCACTTATTCAGATCCTGAGACAATTTGAGAGCCAGATAACCATCTCAACCATGTCATGAAAGATAGAACATTTATTTGAGGCAAACATGATGAGCACTCCTTAGTAATGGTTCGAAACAACATCAATATTGAAACAACACCAACACCAAGACAGGCAAGTTAAATGTGCAAGAGAAGCGTAAATGATGAGTGGAAATACACAAGGTGCTAAGTGGTCAGATTCAAATTTGGAAAAATGTCATGTCTTTCATTGCATCTCCTGTGTTTGGATATTGAGGAAAAGTTAAGACTTTGAGTATATTTTCTATTCTGTTTCAGTTCTCTTTGCAAGATGATGAAGGAATGGGCAGCATAAGGCTAGCCTTGTAAATATGGGCATTTAATAAAAAAAAAAAAGACTTAGCAATAATAATTAATAGACAGCATTTATATAGCATCTATCCCTGAACAGTACAGACTCTAAGTGCTTTAAATAGGCCTACCATATGGATTTCCACTTCCCAAATGTGCATTTTCATAAAATGTCAGTGTCATGGCAGCTCTGGCAAGTTGTAGTAAATATTTATCTATCATTTGGGTTTGTTTTTTTTTCAGGTCTAACATACAGAGCCATAATTCCCATCTGTTTTTACCACCATGCATTTACAACAACGATAAAAAAAAATAAAAGATAAAGAAAAATAAAAGTGAAAATCAAATCACACAACATCAAATATAAATCAACAACCCATTCAACAGTTAAGAAAATGTACATAATAGTTAAGAGAGTATACATGATGAAATCTGAAAAAAAATAAATTCATTTTTCGATTTCCTTTCCCTATGCCACTTCTAAGTCTAAAGTGGTTAAGACATACAAACTTGTCTTACAAACAGTAACAAACAATTCAATGGGATTTTACTGACAAAGTTGCATGAAATTGCTCCTCACAAAAGATCAAGATAACCTCCACTAGGAGGTTGAAAGACATACTACAGAATGTAACTTACAAAAGAAATCTTCACTGGCCATGTCACAACTGACTCTGTGACAAGTACTTAACTGCATTTTTCATTGATGAATGCTGATAGACCCCACAATAAGTATGAGGAATTGGCTGATAGCGGGCCGACAAAAAAATAAAGCCACTGAGGCAAGCCAGGCTTGGAAGGGAGAAGAGTAGAACTATACCTTTCTCTATAATCAGCTTTCCACTGTAGTTATTTCTCTGTGTTTACAAAGCCAAGTCAGCACTGAAATATGTAAGGTTTCCAGGAATAATTGTTGGTAAATAAAATCATACTTGAATCGGTTATTGATTTTTTTGTTCGTTTATTTCATTCTTTACTTTGGCATTTTTTTTTTCTCCTCAGTGTTCGTGTACAAGACCAAGATGCTTAGACAATCATGTTCCAGGATCCTGGGAGGAGATGTTCACTTTCAGACTGTCCTGCTCAAGCTGAGCAGAGCATTGTTAACCCTCTTAATAAAGGATGTTAATAATCCTGAAACAACATAAAAGAAGTGCAAGATTAGTAAAAAAGTGCAAGACTACTAGTGAACAAACTGCTCCATGAAACAAACTGCTCAGTGAAACAAACTGCATGCATCCCATGACTGATTGCTGTATTTGCTGCATAATTTACCTTGGTCAATCGTAAGTGTTCCTCGATGGCTTGTCATATCAGTGTCGACATACCCTGGACAACACTGTAAAAAGCAGCCCAAAGTTATTAAACATGGCAATCACCAAAACAGATAGAGATATAGCAAGCAGTGCAGTGATGCCCGTCTTGCACACAGATTACCTTGATCTATGGTAAGTTTTCCCCTATGACTGGTCATGTCTGTATCAACAATTCCTGGACAACACTGAAATGTAAATGTCCACAAAAATTATGTATTCCTACAGCTGTATACCTCATAAACAGATGTGTCATGATTCCATACAGCAACTTCAAAGGGCAACTGTCTCAACAGGGAGGGAACTTAACCCATCCAGATCCAAATGACTCACAACATAAAAAACTGAGGTGCATATAAAGAGTTCACATAACTTTGCTTTCTTCAGTGGATACAACCCAAAACTATCTCTTGCCACACAAGCATCAGCATTTGACAACTCACATATTTTTTTGTCAACTTCTCAACAGATTTTAATCACCTCTGCTAAGTAGAATTTAATGCAGACTACATTTTGTGGGCTTTTCAACAGGTTCTAACCTAAAAATGGGCAGGGACTGATCCAGTCAAAGATTCACTGATAATTCTTAGCACTTGCTTTCCTTTTCTGAACAGCATACATTGTTGTAATATAGTATTCACGTCATATTCTTAAACATGAGTATACCTGTAGTTATACATCATCATAACAATCTGGATACGTCAACACTTTTCATTGGCACCATAACAGTAATAACACCTTTCCTGTCAGTGTCACAACATTGAGATGCACTCAGAGGCTCTGCATTTTCTCTGTGAACTTCAGTTACAAACACTTTGGTTAAGGAAGATTCTAATTGTTAACCATGAGAGACAGAAATATGAAACAGATGCTGTCAATATAAAAGGCCATTCTGTACATTTTACAAACTTTTTGTCTTATCACTGGCAAGCAAAGTGTTAAGGGTAAAAAACTCTCTAAACCCTAGCGTTGACTATAGTCCACATGCCATACAGGTATGCGACTATAGTCGCATGAGAAAAGCCAAGTGATTATGAAGCACCTGCACAAATCAGCAAATTTTCAAATATGTAGACGGTAAAACTATTTTCTTTACTAGAATTGCATCAGATATTTACATGGGAGTTTTTTATAATGAAGAAAAGATTTTGAGAATTATCAACATTGCTTTGTTCACATCCACCATTATCATTATAATCCATATCCCCTCTCTATTTTATTTCAGATGTCTTCTTGAATGCCATTGTATGAATGTATTTTGTACACATGATAAGATATTACATGGAAAGTGATGAACAACAACTTTTTTCCCATTTATTCCTCTACTGTTGGGCAGAACTATACTCTGGGTTTAGATCTAGTGTTTTCATATTTTTCCACAAATCAAAAAGTGATTTTTTTTCATTAACCAAACTATTCACAATAAAACAAAACAGGACAAAAAGACTGAGACAAGCATACGCTGAAGTATGCGTGGTGTGTGCAAATAATCAGGGCAATGTCTTATTTTTATAGCTTCAGTGAATAATTGATAAAACTGCAAAAAATTCAATATACAAGAACTGATTTAGTCTGGCAAAGCTCAGGATTTAGCGAATTGACCCTAAAAATGTCCTTAGAAAGTACTGGAATGTCAATGATTTCATATTAACATATGAGATGTGACACGATGAAATTAGGCGCTCGCCAAACTGAGGCGACTGGAGAAATCACGTGTTTTTCAACAGTAAACAAATTTTTAACGCAATTTTTTTTCTTCACAAAACCCTTCAATATCAATCTAACAACGCATTTTGGAGTTAAATTTGCTAAAATAGATTGAGTACAGGCCCCAAAATTGTAGTTTCGCGGCATGGGCTAACAAAGATTAATAAGGATTTACAAAAGTGATCAGCCATTTTCTCACTAAACTGAGTTGCAGCAACAGGTCACCCCCATCGTCTTTAATTGTCAATAGTTCAACTTCTACTTAAGGCACGGCTGCCCAGTTTCTCTTCAAGGCGGATCACTTAGTTTGACCCAAGAGGTGACCTCTCAGTGCACTGGACCGGG
>JBCEWB010431637.1:0-20144 GCA_039654565.1 Peronia peronii | reverse complement strand
GATGGATGGATGGATGGATGGATGGATGGATGGATGGATGGATGGATGGATGGATGGTGGATGGATGGATGGATGGACGGACGGACGGACTGACGGACAGATGGACGGATGGATGGATGGATGGATGGATGGGTGGACAGAAGGGATGACTGATTAGTGAACTAACAAACAGAGTGCTAGATGGACAGAATGATGGTCAGTTGGGCAGATAGATTGACATACAGACAGCCATATCGGATTATCAGTGAGGGAGGATTGATGGAACTGTGCATAAAAAACAATTGCATATAATAATGAAGAAAAAACTTCTTGGTAGGATCTACTAAAGATAGGACCCCACACATGGAAGGGCAAGATATTGGTTGAGAGAAGCTACTTCCGAAATACACTTAAGAGTGATTATCAAAGGAGTTTTATAAATTACTTCTTTCTCACTTACCTAAGATATTTATATTTTTTACTTTTCACAGATTTCATGAGGGAAAAGAAATAACATGGCAATTTTAAAGGACTGCATAAGGGATTTCTAAGAGATATAATGTTTATGGCTACAACATTTGTGTTCGTAATCCACCTTTTCTTAGAAAAAATAATCGTGTCACAATATAATATGAAATTACAACTGCGCCCCTCAATGTTGAGAAATACCATTTCAAAATACCATCAATGCTGTCACATGGTCCATTGTTCATAGGTGTTATTATGTATATAGTTGCGAGAGATAAAAATTTGCATATCCCACAACCAAGAAACAAAATATTCTTGGCTGCAACAGTTTTTGTTTTTTTCAACTGAGAATGAGAATTTCAATCATGACCCTTATAGAACAATTCAGATCAACAAAGGTGACTTTTGCCCTAAATAAAAAATATTTAAAAATTCCCCAATGTCTTTTTTGGACAAGGAGACCGGCTGAAAAAAAAAAAAAATCTGGTATCTTTGTTTGGCAACTGTAATATTTGTGAATCTAACTGTGTCCAACATGTCCTCTGAGTTCACCATCTTTGATGATGCATGAGAGAATTTCTGACTGTTGTGCCTGGACAGATTGATTGATTGATTGACAGCTGTGGGATGACATAGTCTGAGTAGACTGATGATTGAACCAAACCATTAATGCAATTTTATCTCCATATTTAACCCAGGCCAATAATTAGTATTACTATAACTATGATCTATATGCTGCCCATATCTAAATGCTGTTTTATGTAACATATGTGAAAAGAGTCACATATTTTATGTTTGTGAAGTTTATTTTATGTCACAGCATGTTCTTGTCTATGGAGCACAGAGGCTTTATTTCCACACTGGGGCCAACTGCTGTTTGATGACAGGACCAGAATCAGTTGATGAAAATCTCTTATTCAAAACTGAAAAAAATTACAAACCCAATACAATTTTAAATAGTTTGGACATAATAATGGAGAACCCTTTTGACCAGTTCTATTGCTTCCCCTTGTCAAACACAAAGGGTGTTGAAGAAGCACAGTAAATAGATTGATTACACAAAATTTGGCTAAAATTATTATGGTAAAAAGAAACAATTTTTCTTACACCATTAATTTTTCAGAATGATAAATTCATAATGCAGTGTTTCAAACAAAGAGTGCAAAAGTTACTCTTTTTTTTCTTTTTTTAACAATGTTTGTTCAACACTCCTTGTGTCTGGCAAAGGGAAGTAATAGAGCTAGTCAAAAGGATTTAGTGTACGATATCTGTTCTATGGTTGCCATGCCCTCACTACTGACCTGTTATCTTTCTCCCTGTATGTCATGGTGCAACCATCATCATCTTCAGTGCTCTCAAGACATTTCATTTGCAGCTCAGTTGGCTCCAGTGTTGATACAAATTTTCTTTGACATCCATTTGTACATAATATATCCCTATGCCCTGCATCGGGTGGATATGTCCTCTATACAACATGGAATGGCTCATTGATCTGTCCAGACTTTTCTTGTATGTGATGAATTTATGTGAAAATGAGAACAGAGCCAGTGCTGAATTTGAAACAGACTGAAATTAAATTGTATCCAGAGATACAAAGAGTGACAACAAGTACATTTTATCTTTCCAGTCTCTTTGTGTGGATTTGGTCAGACTTATTTTCAGTTCTTTTAATAGAATATTAAATTGTCAAAGTCTTAACACAATTACCCTTGTCATTTTTCAGAACTTCTGTGTGAAATATGCTTTGTCATGAATATGAACCATATATTGTTGGCATAAACAACTCTATAGCTCACCTCCAATACGAAACAGACAAAAGTTGGATTTATTTTTTCTTCATTTTTTTTTTTTTATATTTTACTACACCTAAATCACAACTTTGACTCAAGCAAAATAAGAGTGTTGATTGCTTTCAGAACTTTTAAAAATGACTTAAAAAATTGTGTTTCCATTGTGACAAAATATTTTGGGGTGATTTTATCAGATAGTGTGGTTAAATTCACGTGTGTTTCAATGATCAAATCCAAAATGTCACAAATAAATATAAACTGTGGTCTATAGTATGTTTTGGAGGATATTTGAATACCTCATGTCTATAAATATTGTAGCCTACAAATTTGGGTATTAGAAATAATAAAACATCACTGGGATGAAATGCCAGAGTCTCCATATCTTTTCATTTGGTGGCATAGAGTGCCTCTTCTAGAATAATGACCAGTAGAAAAGTTGCTAACTTGTACCCAACATCCTAGAAATATTTCTTTAGTTTTCTAAAATTTCAGACATTTGATGGTCTTGAAATGGGGACAGAGCACCTCTAAAATAAAAGAGTACAAAAGTTTATAAGTGTTGGATAAAAGCTGAAAGCATTGATCTCTTTTCAGATAACATTGATAGGTTATATACAACCATGGTTGAATCAAATTTGATGAATGATGGACCAGCAATTGAAGTGTAATTTTCACATTTTAAATGCCACCGTAAATTGTTAGAAATCTGACAATGACATGAAAATTTGGATTTGATACAAACTCTTGAATTTGATGTTTGAATACCCACATGATCAGCTAGTTTATGAAACGGGAAAATAACACTGGTGAAAACTGATTGCTAGAAATGAGCCCAAAACTTCCCCTCAGGTTTTTTTCTAATTTTGAAAGAAAATGTTATTTGTTATGTTCTTGCCAGAGGTTCTGGCCAAAGACTGGTCATTTCAAGGGCCCAGTGTGACTACGCAGCTATTTATCTGTGAATTTAGTCATTCTAAATTGCAAATAGTGACCACTACATTACCATTGTTATATATATATATAATATATTATATATATAAATATCTGCTCTCATTTTCACTCTCAATCTAAATACCTTGTGATTTTATAAA
The DNA here is from genome assembly GCA_039654565.1 of Peronia peronii. Lineage (NCBI taxonomy): Eukaryota > Metazoa > Mollusca > Gastropoda > Systellommatophora > Onchidiidae > Peronia > Peronia peronii. Next base: position 16,816 of record JBCEWB010431637.1, on the reverse strand, counting down.
TAAAATGTTTATTCATTCTGTCTCGTATAATAGCAAAATTATTGATTTTTTACCTTGATGCTGGTGAATAGAAGGTGTGATCTGTAGAAATGAAATGAATTATAATTGGATGAAAGAAATGAGGCCACATTCTTAAATATGTCCTTGGTTTGAATAGGAGTGAAAGAACATGTGTTTACTGTTTATTTCCCATTTGATTGCATTTGTTTTGCTTTGAATCATATTACTTTTTTCTTTTGTACATGTTCAAATTGATTTTCAAATGTATGACATGCCCATTTTCAGTTGTTTGGAGAGAGTTTTTTCTTTTTTCTCTCCTTTGTCAGCAGTGCAAATACATTTCTAATATTCTATGTCATCATGGTGGACACAGATAGTGGATATGAGGAGATGAAATATCAAGACCACAGTTTTGTACAGTTTCGCATGTCTTTGATGAAGTGACAATCTGGGTTATTTGTCCACATTTTGTTGTTGGCAAAAAAATCATGATATATCTAGTCTTACTTTGTCCTAAATTTGTGGAGAAAAGAACAAACACTAGGCTGCTCTAGTCAAAGTTCTCCACAATTTCAGCTCATGAAAAATTAGGGCCTGAGTTTCTAGTCTGAGCCATAGAATTTTGTCAGAGCACAAATAACCCACAAGGAGCAGACACAGATCTAGATCTAAGAGATAGTTTTTAGGAATTTGAGGCTAGAATAGTTTCAATGAATTTTGGTAACAAATTTCATTGCTGAGTGATATTCGAAACCCATGTCATTGTGAATATAGGAACAGAAACTATCAAAAAAAAAAGGAAAATGCATCTAAGGGGCCACCCTTTTTCTATGACTCCGTGAAATATATTGCGTATCATCTGGATATCTTAAATCCTTCATGTTGAGACGTAAAAAATTACCAGCTATGTCCACAATAATTGAAAAGATGCAGCAGCTGAAAAGTTTTAACATGTTTACATGTATCTTGAGATATCGTGCTAGTTGTCACAAGTACATCATCAAACAATATGAAGTATGGTATAAACACCAGTGGGCATTTGATCTTAATTTTGCATTGTTTTTACAGCTGTTTTCGTTGGTTGTTCATCACTGCCAGTTGAAACAAAAGGTTTTTGTTTCTTAGAATTATAGTAGGTCAATTTTCTAGTTGGAATGTTAGTTCTAGTTGGAATGTTAGGTTATGATACATTTATTTTATCAGTTACAATGTAGTAAAGGCATTTTTTTTTTCATCAAAGTACTGCCTTACTGCCTTGCAATGTGCAAATATGATGCGCATTTTAATATAGGTGAATTTGGGTTATTTGCAAAATCTGCTCATTCATACCCAACTTTATTGGGTTGGTGGATCAACTCAGAATTATAACACTGCTTGTTCTAATTTCCTTACCTCTTTTTTTTTTTTGATGTGAAATCACAAATTAATTACTTGACAAATACAAGATCGTAAGTTTGTCTTTTAGTTTACCATGGTCAATTTTGATCAGTGGATCTTCCTATCTTCATTTTATAATTTCATTTAAAGTTTGATTTCAGTTTCTTCATGTTTGTTTTTTGTTATACAGATCATCTCAGAACTTGGGAATTTAAAACCAACTAACCTTGCCTTATTTTAGCATCTCAGAGATTATTGAAAGAATAATGTTGAACATTTGCTTGGACATGATGTTGCACAAATGGGGATGAACCATGATACATTTCATCCCTTGAGAGCCTAGTTGTCCTCCAAACAACTGCCACTGTTTTGAGCAAATTGTAATTATGGAGTTAACCTTCTTGCTGTTATGGACCACAATCGTGGCTTTCCTGATATACTGCAATGGGCCTCGATCATGGTTCCATTACCGTGGTTGATAGCAATTGTTAGTCCCATTCTTTTTTTTTTTTCTGTTTTGAGAAGTCAGTTCTAGTGAGACTTTCCTTGGAAGGGTAAGATTTAGTCATCATTTTTTCTAATTTTGACCAAGACGGCAGTGAGTAGAAGCACAAGCAGAGCAGCACAGTGAGCAATAGATGATAACACTTCAGCTCCATTTTAAGCCAAATTTTCATGGCATAATTTGTTTCTTTACTTAAGCTGCAAGAGGGTTGAAGAAATTCCTCTATGAAATTTGACCTTAAATACTGACATTGCATTTTCTTCAATTTTCATGAATTTGGTACTTTAAACAGTCTGCCTTTTTAAAAGGTAAAAATTGCGATTTTTCTGAAAGCATTGGCAATGTCACTTGAAATACTTAGGTTTTCCAGAGTTGAAAAGGTAGAGGCAGGAGAGGTATGTGAGAAGAAATGAGATAAAGAAGGGAAAAGAAAGCAAAAAGTAGAAATTAATGTCCTTATTTGCCCATTTTTATTCCATGACTTTCTGGGACCATGTGCACAACCCTGATGCAGTAACAGCAAATAAATTATTTAAGAAACCATTTTACAATTGTGACAGCATCTTACCAGTGTTTATTAGTTGATGCTTGTACTAATTCATTGCAGATTATCGTATGATGTGAAAATTATGTGTACAGCAGTATTGAATTACATTTGTACTTTATCAGTTTTAATGGCTTTATTCAGTTATTACAAATGTTTCTTTTTTCTTTTTTAAATCACTCCAATCAGATACAATCCCTTATTGTTCTCAGCAATCATATAGACTGAAACAATACTGCAGTTGCTGTTTCAGTAATGCAAGTTAATTTAAATTTAGTTTGTGCAGAACAGTACCTGCACAATTATATACGTGTAATTAGTTTTGTTGTTGTTTTATCTATGTTTGTATTTAACAAAATACAAAGCAATTTAGACAAATATGTATTACTGTCAACATTGACTGACTATGGAAATCTGATATATTTCTCAGCTGGTATGACAATATTTTTTTTTCAATTGGAATTTTGTTGTTGTTGCTGATGTTGATTTGTTTTGAAAGTTTGAAAGACCAGGAATGTCAGTGAAGTATAAGTAGATCTATCCTATGATGCATGACAACTGCTCTAGTCTGAGTGAGATCCTTGCCTCATAGCCAATGTTATTCCATCAAGTTTTTAGTGCTGCATTTATTATGCATCAAGAGGTGAAAATCAGATTCTTACCTTGTTGCATCTTTGCATTGCTTCATTTTTCACCTGGAGAATTTATCTTAAAGCATAAATGTACTGGCAACGCATATCTCAAAACTGTTAGGTAGTTGTGCCCAAAATGTGATTGAGATGTTTAGATAAAGCAATGAATGAACTGATAGATAGGTAAATAAGTAAATAGATAAATAGGCCAATATTAATGATTGAATAATTAAATATATAGATAAGTAAATAAATAAATAAAGAATAAAGAAATGAAAAAAGAAAAATGAAGAAATAAAGAAAATAAAAAGATAAGTTAATAAATAAATAAATAAAAAATAATATGAATAAATGAATAAATAAATAATAATAAATGCAATGCTTAAAGGAGGGCACCAAACCACTAAAAGGGAAGGAATTCTGACAAAACTCATGTAGTCTCTTTTTTTTTTCAAGTTAACTCCCCCTAATTTTAAACCTACTCCTCAAATAAAAATTTATTTTTATTTTTCTCTTTTCATTTTCTTTTTAGTTATCTTTTCCCCTTTGAAAATGTTATTGATTTAATACTTTAACAAAAATGTAAAGAAAATACCTGTGTAATCGGAAGTTGTAACTCTTTGTTTGGCTGGCCTTAAGATTTGCTATCAAGTTTGTATTAACTGGGTTCAAAAATTTTTTATTTATTTATTTTTTTATTTTGTTCACATTTTATAACTGCCTTAAACTTTAGCTTAAAATAATGAAAGGTGAATCAGAACCAGACTATTTGAGAATAATTAATTTTTTACAAGTTGCAGTTGAGCAAGTGGTTTTATTTCATAGGTAATATTTGAATCTATTTTTCTATATTTGAGCAGTGTATTTATTATGTTTATGTGCATTTCTAAACACTTGTTAGATAACTAAACATTTGATTTTTAAGTTGCATTAGGCATTTACGTCAGTGTGTTCACTTAAGCATATTTTAATATTTTATTTTTTAATATGTTACATTGTGCCCAGAAATGTTCTGTTTATTCATAGTTCAAATCTGATCTCATTCAAGGGATAGGGCAGAGATCAACATATTTAGTTGTTTTTCTCTCAGATACTGTTAATGTTCCACTGTTCATTCTTGGAAAAAGCATTTTGCTTGACATGATATGTGAATAGCCTTTATGGAAGAATGTTAGCTTATCAATTCTCAAAGGATGTGACAAAATCATGGTATGATTTGGTTCATTCCTGAATTTGATGGTGTGAGAACACTTTTTGGCAAATGCAAATGCAAAATTTAAAAAACATTTCCTCTGCAATGCATTGTAATGAAAAAGGCTGGGTACCACTGTCTTAAATAGTTATGCCATTTCTTAGTTTTAGAAGCACTGGAAGATGGAAGTGAATGGGATATGATAAAATAATTTCATTTCAGTTTAGTTCTCCTGCCTAAATGATGGCCTGAAATGGTAGCTTTTTTTTTTTTTCTTGTCTGCTTTTATATGTGTGTTTTATTTTTTATTTTTTTTTTACATGTAGTTTTGTTCTGTCTTCCGGAATGTCAACTGAGTGATCAATTTGTATGACCGTAATTTTATGAAATGCGCTAACCTTATTATGAAACCAATGTTAATTCAAACTCATGACTAATTCCGGCAGAATCTGAAATTAAATAGATACCAGGCAGAGAGAATTAATTTTATGTGGCCCTCTGATGAATGTACAGTGGTAAAACCAAATAGAAGGGCCCATGTTGTATGGAAATGATTGATGAAGGAGAGATGTGAGATAGGGAGGGAGAAAAGAATCAGAAAGTTATACCAACTTTGGTTGTTGTTCTTTTCATTGTTGCTCTCAGTCAGAATAGTCAACAAATTTTATCTAGCCCAATCACATCAGTATAAATGATAATTGTAAATATCTTCTTAATAATAAAAGTCTATTTTTTCATACCATTGATCTGTATAGTGTAACACAGCATCACAATGTAATTCTTCCTGTCTTGTTTTATTTTATTTTATTTTTTAAAAACATTTTAATGTCTTACTACATTTTTCATTCCTCATGTTTTTTCTTTCCACATAATGTAATTACATGTACCATGTTGAAATTAATAAACTTGAAAAAGAAATAAAGATACAAAAGATTACTGTACTCCTTATTCTTGCGTCTTCTTTAATTTTTTTGTTTTAAATTGCAATTTGTAATTGTTGTTCTTGCTGTTTAATGTTTTGCTTGATAGAGGAACATTAGATTGCATTTTAGTCTTGGCATACTTTTACTTGTACTGAGTTGTCAGTGAGTAACAATATGTATAATGTATTATTGTCTAGCAACATGCTAGGGGATGAATGGAATTCAGGGTGAAGAAGAGATGAAGACAGACAGACAGACAGACAAACAAAGACAGAAAGAGAAAAGAGGGGAACAGGAAATGACAGTTAGCAAAAGAGAAGACAAAATATTTTTCCTTTGATATAACCTCATTTTTCATGGACTTTTTTCAAGCCTTCTCATGAACTATTTGAAATTATAGCACTTTCCCTCAGACTCCTAGATTTCAAAGACTGAAAAAAAAAAAAAAAAGAATCGGTTCTGCAACTCCACTTTGGGCGATTTCTTTCTCACCTGCATCACTCTCTTAACTTTGTTCTCTCTTTCTCTCCATCCATCCATCCATCCTTCCATCCATCCATCCATTTATCCATCCACCCATCTACCCATCCACCCACTTATTCAGCCACACTCTTTCCCTTCCTTCTTTCATCCATCCATCCATCCATCCATCCATTCATCCACTCATCCAGCCATTGTTCTTTCCCTTCTTCCATCCATCCATCTATTCATCCATCTATCCATCCACCCACCTACCCATTTATCCACTCATCCAGCCATCGCTCTTCCCCCCCCCCCCTTCTTTCATCTGTCCACCCATCCATCCATCCATTTATCCTACTCTCAATTTCCTTCTTCCATTCAATCAATTTTATCTCTTTGTCATCCCAACAATGAAAACAACTATAAGGCATCATGAGTCACCTCATGTTCCTTTTTATCAAAAAACAACAACAACAACAACGTTTGTCGAGAACATTTTAGACCGTTACTGCTCAAGACTTCTCCATGAGATATCGATTTTCCCTCGCAAAAAAAGAAACAAAATGAATATGGAAAAGTACACGTACTAGGTGTGCAAGGATGGCCAAGGTAAGATTTTGAAAGACGGCCGATTTATTTGAGTGAGTTGGGATTTAACCGTGCATCAACACCATCGCAGCCATAATGCGCCTAGCAGTTGCAAAACAAATTTTTTATTAAAATTTATTACGTTTTTGATCCATTAGTCCACAGTCTTCTTCTTCCAGTAACTGTAAAGTGATAAAGATGGCACCAGAGCAACATCAGTAGCATGATTTATCAACAACATGAACACGACCACAACCGACAACTATTTAAAATCTCCAAAACTCTTAGAATATGCATACGAGTTAGAAAGTTATGTCAAAAGATGTAGATAGGGGCGATAAAAGAGTGTAATTAAGACAGCAAGAATTCATAAATTCACCACCCCAATACAAGATTGACGCGTGGGCCTACAGTCTTCACAATATCTGAATTATGTCACTATGATCTATTGATAACTGTTTCTAGTCCCAGTGTAAGAACTGGGATTTCTCCGTCAGTAAATTATAATCAACATAATTAACACACGGTATACGGGACAATGGATAGGTAAATTCTACACACTGATTGAATGTTGTTGTTCTTATTGCTGTTGTTGTTATTGTTGTAAGTTGAATAAATTTAAGGCAATCAAATAAGGCCTGGGTTTATATGAAATTATTTATTATTCCTCTTTCATTACATTAGCCAGATAAATTTTGAGAGAGCTGGAGAAAAACAAACAAAAAAAGTGGGCATGAAATGTGTGGGAGAAGGAAGAGGAGGGGAGAGTGTGCTGGATGATGGGATATCGTTTCCTTTGATATGAAGTTGGTTTCTACCAACAAAAATTCTTCTGATCAATTTGGGTACGCAGTCAAAGCTCAAATAATCCTTCTCTCTCAGGATTGAAAGACTAAATTGTATATAATAATATAAATTAGTTGTTCAGTCGATTTGGCTGATAATTATTGAGTTTTATGGATTTTGTGTTGTTGTTGTTGTTAATGGTGGTGTTCGTGTTGTTGATAATGTAACTGATGTAGCTATGGCACCATTTTGTCACTGTATAGTTATTGGAAGGAGAAGATTGCAGATTACAGGATCGAAAAAAATAAAAGGTAAATTTTGACTAAGAATTTGTAATGTCGCTGCTTAAGTCTGGGTGAATTTAAAATAAGCTAAGAGACTGACAAGCACTAGAGAACTGTGGCTTGTCGATCAGGTCTACAAAGTAGTGGTATTATACAACATCGGTGAATGTGACAATATAGTAACAAATAATTTAATTCTGGACCCATCATCATTGCCATTTTTTTCTCCAGTTCGAGTACCATTACCGGTACAGAGTTATATTTGTCGAATGGGAAATCGAGAATTTTGATTATGATGAAACTGCAGGTCATGATTGACAACAAAAATGCACAACAATCAGATAGTCCTACCTCCATGTTATTTATTGTCATTATGTAGGCCTGTGCAGCCTTTTAGTCTTGAGAAAGTAGTATTATCTTGGCTTTGATTAGGTTTTGCACCTATCCTGCTTTTGATGAGAAGAATGTAAGAGGCAGAAATTTGGAAGTAGAAAATTTTTTCCCCGATAGTGGCGTATCCGCCTACTCCTCATTTGGGTGTGATTTATTTCTGTTCGGCTTGTATTTTATACTGCTCTGAACTGCATGCAAATCAGGCATAGCAACGACTTTTACTGCTAAAACTGTCTGTGATCGCAGCGCCCTGAAGTGAATAAATTATCAACAACGTCCGCATTGCTAATCAGCGCCGGTGACACAGCTTATGCGTAGCGATGATGGAGCTACCAAAGATAGAACATTGTCTTATGTAGCAGACTGGGTATTCAGTTTATCACCCAAGCCTTTCTGGTAAGTCGCAATCTTGCATCATCGGTGAGAAATGTCAGCTTTTCTTGATTTCTCATGTAACTTTCAAATGCAGAGGCCATGATTCATGAAAAAAAAATAATAATAATAAAAATAGAGAGTCTAATAATAATAAAAATAATAAACCTAGAGTCTAATAATAAACAGAGCATCTCTTACTCCGTTGTTTCACAAATCGAGAATCTAGATCTACATTGCCTTCGAGATACGTGAATCATCATCAGCCGTAGATCTATTTAGGGCCTAGATCAAGATCTACCTCTTACCCTTTCTCTCTACCCAGGAGGATGGATAATGAAATTCTTTACTTTTCACAATCATTGTATTGAAAGGGTTTAACTTAAAATAAACTAGCATAAATATTTGCCTCACTTTATTAGACATGTCTGCAAATCTGTGCTCAGTCTTATTATGCTGGAATAAGTTATCTAGATCTAGGTTTAGGCTGTGTTCTGTTTCACTATGCTTCATCATTTGACATTCTCCCCAACAAATGCCATCTTACCTTTGTATGTTTCAATAATTAATGTAAGAATGGATGATTTCAAAGCTTTGTCCAGAGATGCTCAAATTATTTTCAGTGCTTATTCATATTTACACAAAAATTGACTGTTTTCTCTGAAATGGTGAGAAGATTTTAGCATCTGAAGTCAAAGACACTTACACTACTCAGTCAGCATAAGTTTCTCTCTCTCACTATTCCCATCCATCCATCTATCCATCCATCCATCTATCCATCCATCCATCCATACTCTTAATGTACATTATCAATGTACTAGGGTATGGATTGCTTTTAGTGTGAGATTTTGTCCAGGAAACAATTCTGAAATAAGATTTTCATACTGTTGTTCCTTACCTCAATATCATAGATTAGCAGAAGAGAAGTTTCAGATCCAGATCTGGTTAAATCCAAAGTTTTGTTTTAAACCTTACAGCATTTGTAGCATTTCAGTCTTATTAATTTCTGGACCCTGGAATATAAAAATATCCTGGATTAGGATATAATACAGTGGTTTGCTCTAAACAGTCTGCCAACTAAGAACCTGTCTCTGCTGTGAAACAGAATTTTTTTCACCATGATTTATGTGTCTGACAACCCATTCCAAGAACAATAAAATCTGCCTCATCTAGGGAATTTGTTTGATACACATGAGGCTAACAAACAACCTTGTAGGATCAGATCAGGTTGACCGTTATCTTTTCATGTAACAATGACTTGTTAGCTATGCAAAAGGTGATATTGAGACCCGGTGATGCAGTTACTGCCACTATTGAAGGAAACATTTGTGGCCTGAAAATTATGGGCAAGAGGTTGTGTCCTGTTATGTAGAATAGACCAACCGCTTTGTGATTTTACACTGGTCAGCATTTGTAGATGACACACTGAGTTCTTTACATTATTAATAAGTATTGATACCGATCCACCATTAGACAATTCAAAATTATCATACCTTTATCTTGATCCATAATATTCATTTGCTAACACACTGTTGACATTGTAAGTGCCTCAGGCTGAAAAAAATATTATGTCCCAATTGTCATATATGCATAATTTATACTGTTCACAGTGGATGAAGCATGAAAAATAAGGGATATGAAGTCATCGGAGACATCATTTTTCTCAGAAGTTCTTTAATAACACTATCTTGAATATGACAGCATAATAACCCCAAAGATGCTGTCCTCCAATATCCGAACAATAAATATATGCAAAACATGCAATAGAAGGTTTAAAAATTCTAGATGTATCATTGTGAATTGATGCAAAGATTTTGTAGGCAAATCGTTATTGTCACTATATCAAGGGATTGTGTGATTTAATAATGAGCCATAGTCAGTGTGCATAAGAATTTATAAACAGTAAGAGAGTTTGAGCAGGGGATATATTTCAAGAAGTGTCAAGGGGTTGAGTTTTGTCATCGACTCATTCATTGTACTTAGAAATTTAGCACTTTTCAGTGAATTTCCAAATAATACATGAAACAAATAACAAGGTACTCATTTCATGCTGTCATGAGGTGCAAAGGATTATCTCGTAAACATGAAAAAATAGTGTTATACAAATAGTAATCTGGATACTCGTGCAGTTTACCACTAACATTCCTGGAGTTAATGAAGACAAGACCACCTAATCCTCAATCACCTGTGTTTGGGTCACTCGCACCTTACTCTCTCTTTTCTCCTTACAAGAGAAACACTTCCACAGTGTATGGCCTGCGAATGTCAACTGACAGTCATACATATACCTTTAGATAGCACCGACTTCTGAGATGCTTGAGAAACCCATTTCTCGAGTTGCTGCCTGAATTACCATTTTTCCAAAAATAAAGTCATAGGCCATCTTGAGATTATTACGCTAAAATTTAGGAATACCGTCATGGACGTGTGACATTGAGGACATGTGGTGGACCACAAGGCAAGCTGTATGTCCACTTATATTCATCTTATGATAGATTCTCTTGACAATCAGATTATCCAGTTCATAAATACTCTTTGATATACCTCTTTATATCTCGTAGACATATTCAACTGTGCTAGGTGCAACGTAGCTGTACATGTATTTGTGTGATGTGCCATTAAATCCCAACACAAACAAACAAACAATCCATTGTGCACTTTGAAGTGCTCCTCTGTTTACCAGTTCAACACCAAATACATGAGAGCTGTTTTTACAACAAATTTGGCGAGATTTCTGTTGGTTATTATTACAGCAATCAGAGGATATTTTTCTGCAGCATGAGTAAGAAGGCTTTCTTTCATCACATGAAGAGGAAAGAAATTTTCTGAGGATTTATTAAGCTGGTATTGTTGGGTTTTGGGAGGTGAATAAAGTCAGGAAAGGTTGAGTAATGTGTGATTAATGGCTTTCATTTTTGTCTCTTTTTATTGAGGGGTTTGTAATCTTGTTGACGTTTAAAGCTAGATCACACTGAAACATTACACCTCCTCATTCATGACAGTTATCTTTGAAAAAAAGAAAAGAATTAGCACACATTAGATGAAAATTTTGTCTCATTTTGAGACTGTAATAAGACATTTTGAAAGGAGGAATATTCTTGATCATGAGAGTTGATTTAGCTCAGATGAGATGTGACTGTGAAGTGCCTTATACCTCAATATACACAAATTTGCAAAACTGAGATAATTCTATCTTATTTCTTTTGAGAATATTTTTTACTCAGATGATGGATACTTTGGATCCAGTGGATAATAAAGATTTCCAGTCTGCCTATCACAGTCAAAAAAATTCAGAACCGCCTTGAGAGGTTAAAGTTACTTGTTTTGCTGGGTACAGGCACTAAGCAGAGGCAGGGAGGAAAGGAAAGTGGGGAAGTCAGAGAACATAATTATTCTTACTTGCCATTGTTATATACATGTATGTGCTCTTGTGGCACTACTTATGTGTCTACAGCATGTGGCCATGCGGAACAAAAGACAGAGAGCGAGGGAAGGATGCTGTGAAGGAGAAAGCATTGAAAGAAACATTCCAGAGTTAATGGAGCATTAATCTCACTGACATCATTGAACCTGTAAATGTCAGGCCTACCTAGGCATCTGTTAGTCCTCCCAGCCAGCTGGCAAGGTTCCTGTACAATTTATTCACCTAGATATTTTTTTTTTAGTTTAAACATCTTTGTTGTTGAGTTTTCAAGGAATTCAATTTTCCCTACTCTAAAAGGAACACAGTCTTTGCTGGGGATTACTGATTCTATGCTGGCCACAGACATTTTTTTATTTTTTCTTGGGCAGTAGATCCTGTGTGTAAACTTGTTGAGACCTAGGTATAGTTATACCTAAGTGCATAGTGCATGTAACAAGAAAAAAAGTGAAAATTATTTCTTCTTTTCCATGAAGATGTACTTCTCAGAGATATTCAGACACATTAATTAGGTAACCATTGCATCTGCAGATCATTTGAGGAATTTGCACAAGAAAGTTATAAACAGTTTTTCACAAAGTGTTAAGGTTACTACACTATAGGTCAGTTACATTCATCAGTGATAACAAAAATTCCCTCTCGATCTCAATTCATCAAACTCATTCTATGAACTCATGTCTCACAATAGCCGGTTATATCTTGGTCCTCTCACTTACATCTGTTATCATACTGAAAATTAGCAACTTAGAGTTATAAACCTGTTAGAACACTGATGAGGTGTAGTAGTATTAGAATACTAGAATCTAACTTCAACACAGTATTTGTTGTTCCCTTGTAACCAAGGATATTGACGCAAACTTTTGATGGAGCGTAACTTTCTTTTATGGTATGAATATGATAAGTTAACTAATTTATTGATTTCATACTGTCATTATATTTATGAATGAAACTTGGCAAAAGTGATCTCACATGAAAAACTGGTGTCAAATGATCAGACTGCAATCTGATCCAGTATCCGATTTTGAGCAGAGGCCAAAAATCCAGTACTTGAACACTGGCGCAGTTGGTCAGCGAAATAAACAAGCTGGTCTGTGTTATCATCTTGTTAACACATCTGACACTTGGGATTCCATTCATACAGTCTATCATGTAATTGTACGGATTTTCTCGCTAGTGAGCTTACTCAGCTAGTATTGACATAGAATGCACAGCTTCTATTTGGTATTGTACGCCTGTTTTAATCTAAATAAATTAATATAAGATAAGTAAGCCAAGTAATGCCTTGTGCTGTTGGCTTTTATCCGAATCTATTTCAATTCAAATATCTGGTAGGAAATAATTTCTTCTCCTCCACTTTACATTAGACTTGGGTAAAAGCTAGTCCAACTCCATTCTATAATGTAAAGTTTTGTCAAGAAAATTGTACCCTGAATTAAACATTCACGTTCATATCAGATTCTTCATTTTTGTCTCCACCAGAAACTAATAAATCTCAACAGTAGTGCTGATGATGACAATGATTATGACAAAACTGAGAATAACTAATACAGACAAAGTTTTTGGCCAATGCTGTCATCTTGAAACCGTAAAACTTCTTGGCTAATGTTTATTTGGGTGACATGTTACCGCAGTAGTAATTTTCCCAATCATTTTCATTATTTGTGATTTTGTCGTTATCAAGATTAGAATGATGTTGTTTAGGTGGTATTATCACCCAAACCGTGAAGATGATAGAGAAAAATTATATTTAGATGGCATGTCACTCACAGTTCTGTATAGGCCTAACAGAGATGTTCAGTTATTATTGAAGATAATGGCAAGGCTTACCAGCTGTTCCATATCGTTCTGTCTCTAAGGTTTATCCTGTAGACATGTTAGGGATTTATTTAAAAAGAAAAATGTTTGAAATGTGAACAATATATATGCTGCATATTAAGAATATACGAGGAGAGAGGAATGAATATGAAGTACGATAGGCCGTAATTGTAAATGAAGTGAAGCTACATCATTTCATCAGTGGTAGAGGATCTCCATGAGCTCCTGATTTCCTGCTGTTCGCAACGGTGTAATGAAAGTCTGAAAGTGGAGATCACAAAAAACAACAACAAAAACAAAACATATACATATTGTATAGTAATGTATTGAAATATGAAAATTCTGGTTCTTAGGCTCTTTATCCAATACGATCCATGCTCACTTTGAGGAGCGGTGACACATCGTTTCTATTCAGATTCATTTCTCAGTTGAGACCTCAAAACAGTACATGTATAGATTTTGCCCTCATCTGCTGCTCTTATGCCTGATAGGGTCATCTTGCACCAAAACTTTTTCAGTCATTACATGATATGACTAAATATGTTTAGGTGGGAAAGGGAGGGTGGGGAATGGGAGGGAAGAAGTTGTTGTTGTTTTTCTTGTTGTTGTTTTTCTTAAGCCATTCAATCCTAAGAAAGTAGGATTATCTCGGCTTTTAGAAGTTGCCAATTTTTGCAGAGAAATTTTGTGGGTAGAAATTTAGAATTTGGAAATTTTGCCCGGACAGTGGCACGCAGCCTACTCTTTCATCAATTTTGGAATGCCAAGGGTTCTTTAACGTGCGTAACGTACACACGGGATCTCCAAAATATATTCGCCTTTATCCGAGAAGGCTAGATGTCGGGCTTCCCTACCCACAGGAAGCCAGGGGACCGTTGAGTCACTGAAAAAATGCGGGTTTTCGATCTTCGTGTCCACCCATCCCCCGACGCAGGACCAGCGAGTCGATCCCGGCCTGTTTTCTTCGTGAGCAGACGCCAAACCACAGAGCCACTGCGTCCCCCGAAGGAAGAAGTTAGGGATGATATTTACTGTATATCGCCTAAGTTGATTTTTTTTCTCTCGTTTGCAGCGTCAAATTCCACGTATATACTAATCATAGATCAGTTATTTGATAATTATAATTATTGTACGACATACTCATTTCATGATATGATAATATAGTCATTACAAGTTATAGCTGTTAACTATTTATAGATCTATATTTTGCACAACTAAAACATAATAATAATTATAAATAGTAACGAAGACCAGACACTCGACCTCTAGCTCGAGACCCACGAACTTTTAGTACGATATGCTGATAAACTGATTTAGTAAATTTTTTTTGTAATTTAGTCTTCGCTTATAAACTCTTTTTCAGACATCAGTCGTTCAAAGACGATAACAGTTACAAATCGGTGATAATGAAAAAGTAGACCACGACGTAGATCTAGTTATCGATGTTCAGCAGTTTGTTATAGTTGATATGCATTCTTCCACGTAGTTTTGAACCATTACCCTCGAAGCAAGATAAATGCATGTACGAGCTTATAACTGAAAACAGCAGTATTGTGAAAACTATACAGTAATTCCACTTTCGCGCCGGTTGTGTAAGGTATAAAAAATGGGGGTTTGGCAGTCATTAGTACCGATGTAGGCAAAGGTAGATTTATGTTCCTTCGAGGCTGAGACTGAACCAAGCGTGTGCGCTAGTAACAAGGATATCGCCAGAACGGTGACTATTTCTGGTCTCAGCATGCATATCATACATGTTTGTAAGTGCTCGTCTATGGCACTAGCCCACTTCTGACAGCTGCTGTACTGTGGGCGACTCATGCAATCGGCTCATTATCACCTGTGATCTGTTGCTAGTCCTACCGTGCTTTCACGAAACGCATTTTTCACGATTTTTCTACTTTTTCTAACAAAATTTTCCATAATAATTCATTATATTAAAAGGCAGCATATTGCATCATTTTATTCTCTACAGACTTTATTGTATCGACTGTTTGGAAAGAGAGAGACCACTAAACTGAAAAAAAAAAAAAATGTTGATTTTTTTTTTTTTTTTTCTCGAAACTGAGTATTTACAGAGAAGGTGCTTTGCCACAATGCGTTAGATCCCTGTATATTACAGTCACATGTCACTGCTAACATTGTTTATCGCAGCTTCCCGGGTCGCTCTCGGAAGAAACTTTTCAAGAGAATAAGGCCACAAAATATCCCGCGTTCCTATGGGTAGTAAGGTCTAAAATCTAGATCAACAATATGAAAGTACCTGTTCAATATTAAACATGCGGTATGCCACACAAGCAACATGTTTACACACATATGCTTTTGATAGCTTCCCTTAGCATACGTTACGTTCCATATATCTCTTTCAACCTCCTGGTGGAGGTTATCTCGAATATTCCCTTTTGCTGACCGTCACTGACCGTCCAATTTGTAGGTATTCTTTGACAGGCCTTGGGGGACCGAGATAAGCACCCCTAGGGGTTGAAAGGCGTAGGAAAATGTATTGTAACCTTTGGGGTCGGGGGGGGGGGGCAGGTTCTGAAATCAGGTTTTGCACACACACACAAAAAAAGTCGATTTTAGTTTTTTTTAAAGTGGTGCCTTAAAAAAAAATAAGAAGAAAAATGGTATAATAATAAAAGTAGATATGCCCATTCTAAGATGTGGAAGGGTGATCTTTCAAAGGTTGACCGGCCCTTCTGACATCCAAGCTCACGATCGTTCGGAGCTCTGTATGGCAGTGGTAGATCATCAGTATTTCGCTGGCTACGGGCAAATAGTGTATTAAAAAAATTGATTTCGACTTCTTCATGTCGTAAGCTCTAATGCCAGAAGTGGGCATTGGTTGACCTTCTGAGGCGTTGACCACACTAAATATCAGCAAAAGCTTTCACCAGGACCTCTAAAATGAACTTCTCACAGCCCGCTGAGGGTGGAACACGCCCTGCTGTTTCTGTTGTTTCAGAGTACAGTAGTACACTGTCTGCCACAGCAAGGGTCAAAACACTCTCAGGACTCTGAAATGAGTCTACGGGAGCCCTTTTTCTACAGGGGTGAGGGATCAAAATAAAGGAAGTATGTGAGCAGAGACCCAGGAAAAGGCAAAATAAGACATAAAAGTCATGGAGAGACATCTAGTATGTGAAACAAAAACATGTATGTTTTGAGATTTATAGACTATTTTTCTCGTGAAAAGAACTCTAAATGCGGTTTTTGGGGGGGAGGTTTTTTTTTGTTTTTTTTTCAAAATGAGGATTGAAGCACACAAATTATGTGATCTGCTTTTTTTTTTTTTTTTTTTAAATCTCTAGAGCAATAGTCAATTTAGAAAAAATATTTTTTTTTTTTAAATCAAGTTATCAAAATCTGTTTTGATCATTTTTAGATATTGAACTCTCAAAAATATATGCGCAAAGTTTCAAGCAAATCGGTTGAGAAAGGTTGTTTATTTTTCTTAAGCCTTTCAATTCTAAGAAAGTAGGATTATCTCGGCTTTTAGAAGTTGTCAATTTTTGCTGAGAAATT
>JBCEWB010431636.1:17128-38734 GCA_039654565.1 Peronia peronii | reverse complement strand
ATATCCACATCTCAAATTACACTAATTTGAACCAAGACCATCCATTCCATTCTGGACATTAAGCAATTAGGTTACAAATCAACCAGCCTTGCTTCAAACTGGATTTGACATGATACGCATGCTGAATAGCGCGAACATCCCTTTAACTCACCGAACATAGATCTAGATCTAAATTTATCGTTGATTATCTAGATCTAGTAATCTACAATGTAAAAAAAATAAAGTAAGATTTTATTGTTTAGATGCAGTGGACCTCAATAAGGGCAGCCATTATTTAGATCTAAGTGATTTCAGTGTTGTAGAAGTTTAATTCAGATCTCAAATTCTTTGAAGGTGGCGAAAACACGTCCTTTCGCCATGACTGAACTGAAACAATGATCATCAGTCTGAGCTGGTTTTCGCGCCACCGGAGGCAGCCGTGATCTAAAAATAGCCTCCATGTCCGAATATACACAGGAGACTAACCGGACACATGTCCCTATAGCGACCCTGGATCTAGATCGACATACAGTGGCCTCTGCCAAAGAACCCGGTCGCCGGGAGACAAAAAAAAGCAGGCTCTTAGGCGGATGGGTTCTTAGGCAGATTGAAAGATTATGCAACCTGTCTGACCATAGGTTGTCTTCACTACTATGATTAGTTGATCGTTACCATCATTTAAAGATTTGTCTATGTGAATAAGTAGGCCTACATTACGATCTGTATACGTCTTCCAACGTCCTGGTGGAGGTATCTCGACAATTATCCTGTCTTAAAGAATCATGTCTTCACTTTTGAAAAAAAAAATCCTGTCTTCATTTTTGAAAAGAAAAAAAAAAAAATCCTGTCTTCTCTTCTAGAAAAATAAAAATTCGCCAGCAGACTACCTATCCAGCTACTCCCTATTCTATATTTTTTTTTATTGAAGATGTGTGTTTGTTGGTTTTTATTTGTTTTCTATTCTACTTCAATATGGCCCCCATTACTATTTCTATTTGTCATATTGCTTTGACTTTTGTTGGTCCACATTTTTATTCCTGCTGCTGTTCCTGTCCTATTGTTCGTGGATCATGTTAAAAGGTCCTCCCACTAGGGTCTGAGGGTGTCGCTGCATTGTTTTGGTCACTCGTGGGTCCCTTACTATTTTTGTTTGGTATGTAGGTCCCTGTCGTCCCTATCTCCTACTCTACTTTTCCCTACTCTACACAGTTATGTGAATAAGTAAACTACAGCCTTCTTTTTTGTATGTGTGTTATAATTAGATCTATCAATTCCCGATCTTTCTTAGTGTATGCCCAGCGCTTAAACATCGAGTGACTTTTCACTTAACGGTATCGTTGTTGAAAACATGATATTACTGTGCTACCCTACGGACAATCGTACAAATGACTCAAGTGTTTACAGACTGACAGAAGTAGCAAAACAACTGACCAGTCAGGAGGCTAAACTTACTCCTCCTCATCCACAGAGCCAATCACAGGTGCTGCCCACTGTGTTGTCAAACAAAAAAATGTATAGCCACGGGGTAGTCCACCATGTGGGCTGGTTATGCAGTCGTACATCAACCATCCCTTCTACTTCTACTCTTTTATTTAAACCTGTTTCTTCCATTCCCATCCCCATTTTACTGCACATCTAGTACTGAGCATTTCTCTCAAGTGGACAATCTGATGTGAACTTCCACCATAAGTACTCGCATGTCTTGGCCCGGCACCAAGTTCTTAAGCCACATTTACACGGTTCTTATTTTATGTTCTAATCTTCTTAGAATCAGATCAAAATTCAGAACTGATGTTTACACAGTTCTAATTCAGAAAATAATTTAGAAATGAAAGCTTTCCGTTTCCACCGTTCTAATTTTGTTTTCGATTTAGAATTGACTTTAGAATGCGTGTTTACACGGTTCTAATTCGACTCAAAGTTAGAATAAAATGTAGAATTGGGTCTTCCTGTTCTAGTATTTTACACAAACAAGCACATTAGAATACGCTCTATTTCGGTTCAACATTGTATTCTAAACATGGCTGGATTCAAAACCACCAGTGCTTTCATTGCCTCTGTCAAAGCTCACCCAGTGCTCTATAATGCTCGACTCAAGGCATGTTATTCTTACAGGTAACGGCTACACTCATCCAAGACACCATTTCACTCAACTGCCCACTTTTTCTTTTTTTTTTTTTTTTTTTTAGACTATCTAGATCTAGATCTAGGACTGTCAGTCTTTCATTTACTTGTAGGAGATTTGAATAAACTCCTCTCATCATGAATTTCTTTTGTTCTTTTTTCTTTTCCTCTTTGAGTCACATTGCAATTATTGTATAACTAGCACTGTGGCTAAGAGGTCTTCGTCACTTGAAGACCCGGTGTTTTCCATCGCCATCTTGCTCCGCTTGGCATTCGTATGATTCTAAATTGTGCCCATTGAAATGCGATGGAGATTTTCAGAAACAAAATCAGAAAGAGATGCTGCTTTGTGATTTTGGGCAGAGAATTGTAATTTCGAATCCAAGTTAGAAACAGTTTTTCACCCCATTGAAACAGAAGGGAAACAAAGCGATTAAAATTAGAAAAGTGCAGACCTTGAATCATTTTTAGCACCGTGTAAACGCAGCTTTAGGCGGATTTTTTATTTGGGAGACGGTCTTAGAGGGGTAAATTATAGAGAAAAAAATTCTGTTTCGCAGCAGAGGCGGGTTCTAAGGCGGAGACCACTGTATCTAGATCTTATGTATTATGTAACAAATGTAATGGTATTAGTGGTATTTTATTTATCATTTTCTAATTATTTTTATTATTTAGGCTATCCCAAGTCTCTTTTACAGTTATGGTCCTGCCCAATTTCCATCGATGAATCTTAACAAATCCATTCTGATTCTGCTTATCGGTTCCTGAACCACCTCACTGCTATACCAATTTTGCAATCCTGTGCTAAGTATCAGCGGCAGGGTCAGACTCCCTTGCTCTGTACTAACCCCCACTTTCACTCAGTCCTACCCACTGTAAGCCAACCAGCATATGTCCTCTATTTTCGCATCAAAGCCAGAGGCATCATGTATTATTCATTGTTGTGTTATTAATTGCTATATGATGAGGAAACAGAGTACACCTATGATTCATGCAAAAATGCCTTTCTTTTTCTGAAAAAAAAAAAAAAACAAAAAAAAACTGCTAAAAAATGCTGCCACAAAATGACAAAAAATATCAGTAACAGCAAAAAAAGAAAAGAAAATGTGATTTTTAGAAATGATTGTGAAATCGAAGGTCACATTTTTAGAATAGAATACTACAAAAGAGATCAAAAGTCAGAGCATGTGCACTTGGTTAAAATTCTCTTCTTTACATGTAGGTCTATTACAATTAATTATGTTTATTTAAATCTCAATTTCTCATTTTTGTCATCAGACCTACAGTTTTTAGTTTTTGCCATGACTAGAACATTTTGCATGATTCACAAATACAGTGTGCAAAGCAACCTCTTCCGTTTTTTTTTTTCCATGTAATCCTTAATTTCTGTGGGTTTTAACTTCATAGCATTGCTTGCCATCTCTTGCTCATTCAACTGATTGACCCAGGACCGAAGGTGTTTAAAAAATCAATCAGTGATGGCTCTAATATAAAATTCAGTAATACACAATAATACAGTATAAATCTCCAAAACAAAATTTGTAGTCTGTGAAAGTGACGACTTGCATCTCAGATATTTGCATGGATATTTGTAGGATCAACTTCCACACTCAGCTAGTGTTAGAATAATCAATGATCGGTCTTTTCTGGCCTAAAGAAGAAAAGATACATGATGCGCAATACAATAGACTGCATGTAGTAGAGCACATAGAAAGTCACGGCCTTCAATCCCGATGCTGATGATGTAAATATGTATGGTAAACTAAACAGACTGCCAGTATCGGAACAAATAAAAGTTCACTTGTGTTGTACTGTGAATAATTCCAAGTCAGAGCAGCACTGAGAAAGTCATATAATTGCTTTACCATGGTGGGCAATGCACGATATAATTGTAAAGATGCATAAAACGAGGAGCCAGACAGGGCTGGGCACCAACTCAGACTATCGTAATCAGTGTTGCAGGTAGATCTAAGTCCAGAATAAAACAAAATCTATCATGGACTGAGTGAAGATGTTGTAGGTTGTGATGGAAGGATGCACATGAATGACCACTTGCAAAGGAGTAGGACAGGTGGAATCTATGACTATGACTTCTACTTGCACAGAATACATGTCACTCAAGGCATGGAGCTATTTATAGCTTCATGCTTGTAATGTAGATCTACAGACATAGGCAGGAGGCAGAACCATTGCTCATGGTAATTCTCTGGATTATAGCAGCTGCAACAATTCGTCCAGTGGTCATAAAAATTTAGGCCTACACAGAATGGATGCAAAAACTCACTGTTGTAGGTCAGGACTCAAAGGGCATAATGTATAATTTCTTGCCCCAAACTATCCTTGAGTAGAAAAAAAAGCCAAAAATACAACAACAGTGAAAAATGTGGTAACCATGCAGCAGATAGGATGAAAAATGCAGTTGCATGATGCAGCTCGTCACCACATTTTTCATGATCACAGTTATATGTCTGATTTGGGCACTCATCGCTATCTCATCTGTCAGTCATGAGCTTGTGATGGTTATCAAAGAATTCTGCTTGCTGATGGGAACATATGGTCAGTGGTCAGAACATCAGATCAATTCATGAGAAGGGATGGTTGGTGGTGGGCTGACTGTAGACATGCTACACGTTTTCTCGTAAATGACGTGAGAGACTGATTTTTTGACGTACTTCGTTCTGTAGTCACCTATTGAAATGGTCAATATGAAACATGATTCCTGAATCTTGTTATATAGTGTATTTGTACCTGCTGAATGCCATTCTGTTTAGATCAGCCTATTGTGTAAACATTTTATACTAAAAGTGTTTTCAGCTTTGCAATTAAAATAGGATACGACCCTAAGGTTCAGGGTTATTGTGACATTAGTCAGGCATCATTTGAGGTACCAGTTAAAACATGCTCATGAATAATTCATTTTTCCAAGCTATTATTTAAAATACTTTTGCTGGAAGGAAGAGCTGGTAATCTGATTTTGTTTGTTTTCTTTGCTTTGTTTGTTTTTGTTGTTGGAGAAAAGGTTCAGAAATACATTCATATAGTAATTGATTGAACAGTAGGCCAGATTAGGCTTATAAAACAAGTCCTTTTTCCTTTCATACATCCATTCAAATTATTAGATATCCTGTATTGCATACATTGCAATCATTATGTGCATACAGTATTTTAAAAGTTCCAGTTAAGTGATTGAATATAATCTAGATTTTTAACAGTTTAGCTGACAATGTGACATGGCTGGATCAGATATAGGTCATTCAGAACTTACACTTATCAAACTAGGTCAGTCAGTTTTTGGACCTGCAGGACATCAAGAACAAAGAAAATGTTACAGTCATTCTCATGCTATATTTAAATGTTATCAGTATTAATAACCCATTAAAATATTTGTTCTCTTTGCATTGCTTAGAAAGGTCATGAAACCAATACATGTGTGCATGTAGCAATTCTTGTTTATGTTTATATTTTAGCAAGAAGCTCTAAAGCCCTAAATGTGAATGGTCCATCCTTTTTCGCTTCTTTCTATGTTTTGTCACACATTGTGATGAGCATCTCATAATGAAGTGATTTTGGTGTTTCATTCAAGTAGCAAACAAAAAAATGTTGTTTTTTTTTGTGGTCATTATACATGGTTATATATGCATAATACACAATGTAACTGACACAGGGAGTAGAAAGTAGTCAAGTCATTTTGTTTCATAAATGGTAGTATTTAAAAATTACATTTGTCTTTGTTGCCCTGATGAAGAGTCAAGCAGATTTGAGTGTTTGAAGCTCCCAATATTTTCAGCAGTTTCAACTTATTTTATTCTATAGTTTCATTTATAGAAATATGTTGGTATTTTGAGTTAACTGCTGGTTGTCACTCTCTCTGTCTTGAATTGAAATTCAAGATAAAATATTTATCATAAAGTGATGTGATGCTTTATAAGGTGTATCTGTCACGGGTCTTTGCATCATCCTTCTCACTCATTCAAGTAAATTATTCAGGAACTCATGATTATAGATCTTCAAAGACTTAAAATAGAAATGGCAAATATACACTTACACTTTAAGAGCCAGGCGTGAAACCATGGAAACTAGTGCTCTGTCAACAATTTTTTATATATGCACACTTATTTAACCTTTGTCATTTTCACTTGACATTGACTGAACTGAACTTGAAGAAATGCTCCTCAGTTATGATTTTAAAGTCATGATTCTGCCAAAATAAATTTATAAGTGATTGAAACAACAATGTTTACTTTCACAGACACCCCAGACAAAATGGTCATCACATGGAACACACCCAATGACACTGCAGACTCGCGAGTCATCTATGGCAAAGGAGGGAACATGAACATGGAAGCAACTGGTACGCGTACCAGATTTGTGGATGAAGGTGCTGAGAGAAGAACTCAGTTTGTCCACAAGGTAGTTCTCACAGGTCTGGCACCAGACACACAGTACAGTAAGTTGTTATGTTCAATAGTTTTTTTGTTTGTTTTTTTTTTATTTGCAGTTCAAAGAGAAATTGAAATTTCAACTTGTAAAGGCAAATAGCATAGCAAGTAATGATCATCATTAAGCAGCCACTAAGATGCAAAAATTTACAATTTTCGGTCTCTTTGTCATCATTTTGTAGAAATAGTATAGAAGATTCCACTTACAAATTGTAATAAATTCTCATTAGTTGTTATGTTTCAGAATTTATCTTTATTGTACATGTTTGCATTAGTCCAAGGATATAAATGAGACGCGACATGATGAAATCAGGCGCTTGTCAAACAGGGGCAACTGGAGAAATCACCTGTTTTTCAACAGCGAACAA
The DNA here is from genome assembly GCA_039654565.1 of Peronia peronii. NCBI lineage: Eukaryota > Metazoa > Mollusca > Gastropoda > Systellommatophora > Onchidiidae > Peronia > Peronia peronii. The sequence continues at coordinate 31,824 of JBCEWB010431636.1, read as the reverse complement.
ATTTTTAAGGCAATTTTTTTTTTCTTCACAGAACCCTTCTATATCAATCTAAAAATGCATTTCAGCATTAAATTTGCTGAGACAGATTGAGTAAAGACTCAAAAATTGCAATTTATCGGCATGGGCTAACAAAGATTAATAATGATTTACAAAAGTGATCGGCCATTTTCTCACTAAATTCAGCTGCAGCAACAGGTCACCCCCATCGTCTTTTACTGCCAGTAGCTGGACTTCTACTTAAGGTAGAACAAAGATGTTTCCACACACAGAAAGGAAAATGAATAAGCTTGGCATTGGTGCCAATAACTTCATATGCTCAAAATTTGACGAGCGCCTGATTTCATCGTGTCGCCTCTCAAATGTTATCATGGCCTTTCCATATTATTAAATGGCTCCACGGTGTATCTAGATGCTCAATAAAAATGATACATGTCATAAACTATAGAGAATTCATTCTAATTGCATCTGAATATTGTAGAATTGCTGAGACCTGTTAGTAAATGTGCTTGGATGTGTGTGAGATATGGTAGATAAATGATATGTGTGTGAACATTTAATATTTTTACCCACCTTCTCTTTTCAGCCTATATGGTAGGGAGCAAAGATTATGGGTTTTCTGATATCTTCACCTTTCGTACCTGGCCAGCAGGGGAGAACTGGAGTCCCAGTCTGGCAATATTTGGTGACCTGGGTAATGAAAATGCGCAGTCTCTGCCCAGGTTGGAGATGGATGCTATCACTGGCATGTACCATGCCATTCTGCATGTTGGTGAGTGATGAAAGCTAATAAAAGAAAATTAAGGAAATGTATATTGACACCAACTCATTCTAATCATCTTGTTTGGAAAATTTTAAAGTGATCATTTTCAGACAGAATTACGAGGCTATTAGTCCCAGAACGGTACAAATTACGATTGCTCCGAAAAATGGCAGAAAGAGGTTTCAATAAGAATAAGGACTATCATACAGAAAGTGTCATCACTAAGTAATTGTTTTCAACAGCTCAGTCATGGAGAACATTTTTATGGGAACAATTGCAACCCATGTAAATCAGAAATTAGATCACGTTATATTTCTGTCTTAATCCCTTGGAGACTCTGTTGTATCTTGCCTTTACAGGGGGCAACTTTACAAGGGGGAAACTATCGTAGCTATATAAAGACATAAAACAACAGGGTTGCCAAAAGATATTTTAGAACAAAAACAAAACTTTACCTAATTTCGGCTTATATGGTTTGTGAAAGTTACAGTCAATTTGTGACAGGCATGATGGAAACTCTTGTGGTATGATTTTGTTTTGTTGTTTTTTGTTGTTTATTTTTGCTTCCTACTTAACCAAACCCATGATTATATGGAATTTGAGGAAATATCATATGGCATGTTTCAGGGGATTTTGCGTATGACATGGAAGTGATAATTATTTTGGGGGGGGGGGGTATGTGTGTGGCCACAGCCTAGATTTTTGCCTTTACATTGTCCAAGGGACATTTTTGTTTTTTCTTAATTTTATTGTTTTTCCAATTATTAATCTGCATGCTTGAAATGTAGAGAGCACTTTTTACAAGAGCCAAGTTGGTGAAAATATAAAAAAAAAGATGTTTATTTTTTAGTCTCTCTGTTTTAGATTGTTAGTTCAATTTGAGTGAAGTAAAGCTGACTCTTAAAAACAATGTTGCGGATTTATTTGATGTATCCCAAATTGACAGGAATATGTTATTTCTATTTCTTTTATTATTTGTTCTTCATTTCATTTTTGTTAACTGTTGTTTTTAAGACAGTTATGCCATTGTGCCTTAACTCTAATATAGGTAAGAGATCTCTATAGATTTATGTCAGGGTGGCCAGATCATCATGGCAGTCTGATAATTATATTGATGATAGTGATGTAGCCTAAATGCACACAGGCACCATTGCTGAATGAGATATTAGATGTAAGAATGTCCCAGTGATAGATGTCATCACAGTTCAGTCATGCAGAAAAGATACTTGAACGGGGTAAAGAAAAATAAACTGAGCCAATGAATGAGGTACTGAACGTAATAGTGATAATCTCATAGCTTATGAACCCATATAGTTTCCATAGTAACCTTATGAGAGTTACGATTTAAGTCATTATATTGCCCTCTCCACCCTTCCCCTTATCTGCCACAGATATTAAACAAAATGGCAGATTCATACACGTATATGTATGGGCATAAACTGTACAGTGATGATTTTTGGGGAATCTTCATTTCCGTAGCATATTGTTTACAAAAGATGATACACTTGGCCACCTATGTCCATGACCCAATTAAGTGTATATATGCCTTGATCTGGAGATATATAATTCTACTTTTTTTTTCTGTGAATTTATTTCCTTTATTTCTTCTTTTTTTTTAATGCTTCTTTTTGGGGGATTTCTGTTTGTTTTGATTTTATGAAGTGGAATTTTTCGGATGTGGCTTTTCTTTTCTGCTTTTTTTTTTTTTTTTTCACTTTATCTTTTTTTCTTTAATCTCCTCTATTTATTTGAAAAAAGTGATTGATTTCTGCTCATTGTTTAAGTGTGTGTTCAAGCATGAGCCACTTAAGGGGAGGGGCAGGTCCTGAGAGTGATTTTCTAAAGTACTCAATTTAGACTTTTTTAAGCATCATATTTAAATTCAGCTTGTCCAAACTAAGGGAGGGAAAGTGTCAAAAAATAATTTGGATGGTTGGTTGCCATAGAAGTGTTGCCATATTGGATTTCTGGCCCCAAACATTGCTAATTTTCAAAAGCCTAAGGCTTCGGTGTTTTTCAATGAAATCATTGCACGTATGTAGTATTCTCTAACCTCAATAGCGCTGAGTATCGGTTTTTTGAAATTTTCCATAGTTTTTCTTCTACAAATTTTTGAAATTTGTACATGGCAAGATGGTACTTTTTCTCAATTTTCAGGTACGTTGATAACATTTTCTCAAAAAGTAAACAAAATATTGCAAATCCGATACCTGTTATTATTTTACACATATACAGGAAGATTCATGCTAAATTTCAAGGAAATCTGTTGGTAAAATAAAAAAGCCTTAGGGAAAAGTGTGCTCAAAAAGTAGATTTCGAGATAATTGTGTCTAAAGTTTTGACAAAGTTTTTCAACCAGTTCCTTGTGACATAATGTTTTCCTTTTACTTCAAAACATTCCAGCTTGATAGACTGGACCTTCTTCTTCAGCCTCCTTCTCTTGCCTGGCTTGTTCTCCTGAGAAATACTTTCAGACTTAGTGTAAAGACCTTATCGCTTCAATTGAAATTGACCGTCAGAAGCAAATTTGAGTGATAATTTGGACACTCCCCTTGTAGGAAAAGCTCAGTTTACACATGAAATAGGCTAGTTTTGACCGTATAAATGGTAAAATCTTGAAATAAAATGGTTTAGCTTGAAGAAAAAAAAAAAATCCGAAATTCAGTATTTTCAGCCAAAATCTTGATTTCAGGACCCGTCCCTCCCCTTAAAGCACTAGGTGAACTATTACTTATACATAATGGATGTATTTGCCTAACATTCACTTTTTCTGTTTCTCTCATTACAGGGGACTTTGGCTATGACCTCAGAGATGTAAGATATGAAAAACTGCTTGTGCACATATTCCAGAGCTTTGCTTCAGCCTCTTTCCTTTTCATGCATATGAATGGTGTAACTTATAATTGAAAGTAGGAAATTGATTTTTCATGCACAAAATTTAACTGAATTCTTTGAATTCAATGTTAGAAATCATACTTTAATTTAGCTGAAACATCAAAGATAATATTCAGTGATTAGATGCAAGATTAGAGACAAGAATTCACGTACTAATATGAGATTATTGTGTTTAATATTTTAAATCTGTTTTTTTAAAATATAGTGGTCCCCATATAAGAACCAGTCCTGCAAGAGCCCAGTCTGCGTAAGAATCTGCCTCTGCTGGCGAAATGGAGTTTTTTTTTCCAGACAAAAAATCTGCCTAAGAGTTCAGTATTAGACCCAAGATATGCGAGCACTTATTATATTGTCCATGAGAGAAAACGCATAGTGCTAGATATGCAGTAAAATGAGGGGAGGGTGGAGGGAACATGGGATACAAGGAGGAGATTATTGCATGTCAGACTTTCGATTTTAGTCGGAATTCCGACTTCTTGGTCGTCGCCGACTTTTCTACTTTTGACTGATCAACTGTTGATTTTGCTGAGTACCCAAGGCATTTGCGGTTTTATAATAATTTCTGATGTGATACAAATTGAGAGCGATAGCAATGGAATCGCAAGTACAATAGAAATTCGTGCATGATCCGGCCGAGAGTCGAACTGCGGTTCGGTGGCTGTTTAAAGATTGAGATCGAAGTTGGTAGTGCACAGTTCCTCACACCTGAGAACATGCATTGGAGTGGTCGTGTAAGAGTTCGTGGAAAATCACTACATCAGAGCAAAGACGACAACAAATAATATACACATGGTTTTAGAAAGGCTAATGTATGAGGACAACATTTCATGATCTAGATCAAGAATCTAGATAGATCTACATTAGCTAGTTATGCTCGGTAATTGTGATGACAGCACTGCCGATTGGATCTTTTAAGTCCTTGAAAGTTCCATTAGTTGTGTAATCTTATAATCTCCTTCCCAGGTTCCTGTAAAAATGTACAAATTTCTCCAAAAACGCAGCAAGCGTCTCCTGACATGAAAAGTCTAGATCTGTCTTATGTAACCAGACAGCGGCGGACAGCTGTGATAAAATTTCCGGGGGGGGGGTGGCTGTTGCAAAATTTTCCGACTTTTTTTGGGAAAACAGTTTGACATCCCTGTGCAGAAGTGTAGATTGATGTATAACTGCATAATCAGGCCATATGTAGACTAGCCTGTATCCATCAGCATGCACTGCAGTGTCCACTGTTGGTTCTGTGTATAAGGAGATATAAGTTTACTTTTCAGACTGGTCAGTTCGTATTCTACTTTGGTCTGGTCAGTTTTAAACATTCATTTGATTCATTTGTGTGATTATCTGTAGGTTACCATAACAATATCATGTTTTCATCAACAATAATACTGTGGTGTGGAAAAGCACCTAATGTTTGAACGCTGGGGCAGTATTCATAGAAATTGTTGGATCTAATCACAAGACACACACGCAATGGAGAAAACTCTTCTGATTGGCATAGATAAAACTCGAACTAGGGGTAACTATCAACTAATCGTAGCAGTCAGGGCGGTTGTCAGATATGGGTTGCATAACATTCCAATCCTTCTAAGAGCCCACTTTTTCTTTGGTCTGTCAGTGACCAGGCTCTTAGGCGGAGACCACTGGATAGGGAAATCATGTGGAACGGAGATAATAATTCTAATAATAAGATTAATTTAGAAGTAGTTCTGTGCATTCTGCATAGCCTAAAAAAATATTTATCAATAGACAATTTTTGAAATGACATTAATAGGAGTAGGAAGAAATATTTAATAGTGAGACAAAATATTTTGTTTGATGTACTCTTACCCTTCATAACGCTTAACTATTAGAGAATTACTTAAGATCTTCAGACCTTTAATCACACTTTTTAGTCTCCAGCGTGTATTTCTCAGATCCATATATCTACACTTAATTCTACTCAGTCTGCGTAACAATTAGCCATATCTTTACTTAGATGTCATTAAGAACAAACACTCATAAATCCGTATTGTCTTTAGTCTCTAGGCTTATCAATTGAATGTGTAACATCTGTTTTCAGTGCTGTGATATCTTTTGTAGTGGAAATCTGTGTGCTGTTTTTTTGCATGTTTTTGTACATCTTTCTTTTATATCGTTTACTATTTAGCTTTGCAATTTTCATCAAATATTCCTTCAGAGAAAATGCTATGATTTGATGGAGCCCATCGTACACTTAGTCCCAAGCAAATATAGTAGCAGTAAGTCAGTTCAGTGTAGTGATATTATGCCATTCAGTCATCATCAGATTCAAGATTGAAATTGAAAAGTATAATTTCCAGCATACAGCTGAATTGAGGATTCCTTGACTGAGAATTGCCTTATATCTATCTTGCTAGTCTAGATATCTCTTGCTTTCATAGTGAACATTGTAGCTTGCTTTAAAGGTAAAGTTGGAAATAAAGCTTTGTTTCTGCCACAGTGAGCTTAGACTAGCAAGTTCCTCATTTTTCTTAATTTTGTTTTGCTTGACCACAGTGGTAACAGAGACCCTTTTTAGTAATATAAGCTCAGAACAAGTGGCATAATGGCTCTAACTGTACTTTGTTGAATGCAAATATCCAGAATTTGTACACTTCTTTCTTATCACTGGCATCTCAGCCCTAAAATGTTACAGTAAATGTTTCACCACTTTTCATCAAAAGAACTATTTTTAAAAAAAACAAAAAAACTATTGAGTGAAGTAAGCTGTTAGCACAGTTTTTTGATATATAATATATATACATTTTTTCCTCCTATTCTCCAGAAAGTTTACAGATTTACTATTTTGCTAAAGAAATGATGCTTGCTAATTTGGATAATTGTCGTAGAATTGATTTTGAAACAAAATGAAAAGAAGTAAATTCATTATAGCCCAATCAGCAGTTTTCACCAGAAGAGTTAAAACTCAGTTTATAAATGTGCCCTGTTTTGTCTTGAGGATGATGAAAGCCACTATTTCTTGGCATGATGAAGGCCACAGTTAGTTCTGTCATGTTATGGGCAGTTCATTTCCATCTTCAGGACAATGCCAGAGTGGGTGATGCGTTTATGCGGCAAATTGAACCTCTTGCCTCCAGGCTTCCTTACATGACTTGCCCTGGCAATCACGAGAATAACTAGTAAGTAATGATTGGACAAGACATCACTTTGGTTCAAGGTTCATTTACCAATGGTGATTTGTATCATAAAGGACAAATAACAACATAAAGTCATCTTTTATGTATCTGTCTATATTACAGACAATTTGCGGAAGGAAATGAAATCTCCTGGAAGAGGGAAAATTAGTGACTGGTAGGTTATTGTAATACTGTATCTGAATTTATGCAATATTATAAATGGTGTTTATATTACAAGAGTCAGTGGTTATCATGAGGTGGAGTTGGAGCCCGCACATAATTGTACCCTGAATAACGTAAATTGTAGTGGAATGCTTTGCTGAGAGATTGTTTTGTTTAAGACTTCAAGAAAAAGGTGCAAACCGAATCAGCTTAATTAGAAAGTGCATCATATAAGATCGTCATGATTTATTTGAAGCATGGTTATGAAATCTCCTGAGCTATTGTTCTATCACTGCATTCTTTTCCAGCAACTTTTCCAACTACAGAAACAGATTTTGGATGCCAGGAGATGAGGATAAGCGAATGTATTTCTCGTAAGTTTTATGTTGAGAAGAGCTTTTTAAGTGCTATCATTTATTGTCTTTAAATGTCCATTGTAAATTGGGCCAGTTTTTGTAGAATGGTTAAGGCAGACCTGCCACTTATACCAATTTTATCAGAATATTCCAATTTTCCCCCACAAATTCCTGTCCTTCCGATTTTTTCAATTACCTGCACTATATTCTGACTTCTTTTTGTTTTGCCGACATTGGCTCGGCCATGCCTGTTTTGAACTGTCTCGATTTCGTTTCGCCGGCCGGAAGTGCTGGCTGATATTTAATTTTACCTGGCGTCTGCCTTGCGAACTCAGGTTTTGGTTCTCTGTCTTGCAATCACTATTATCTCAGCTACTCTCATTAGTTACTGCCTCTTCCGTTTAAGAGCTGCATTGTATCGAACAGAACTAAATTTATAATATCTAGTTCCAACTACATCGGGAATAGGCAAGTTTTTGGTTCTTGCGGCAAACCCAACTTGCATGCTTTGTACTACCGTCAACGGCTCCCTTGTTCAGATCTAGAGTCTAGATGTTCACTATTTTTATTCCTTGGGTTGGGTTGATTTGGTGTTATAGTAGATTTGGACCAGTTAGTTTGTGGTTGAATTATAATTTCTTTCATTAGTCTTTTTATTTATTTGATTATTATTCAGAAATAATAGGGTATTAATATTAATACAGAACTAATTTAAGAATTAAATATGCATGGGATATAAATCTGTAGATCTAGATTTCAAATGTAAACATGATTAGCTGTAATGTTACCTCAGTTTTGTATGATTCCAAAGAGAGTTAAGATCCTGATTTTTGGGGTTGGCAAAGTGGCAGATCTGTTAAAGATATGTTTTTCATAATGCAATAAATGTGGAACTAAAGTATTTTACATTGACTGTTTCATTAAAATAATAGAGAAGAAGATTCACTGAAAATCTTTACAGAGGGAATGATTGTTTTAGGCATCACAAAGAAAAAAAGTGTGATAGTTTTTGTGATCTCTTTCTTCATAAAAATAATACAGTTTAAAATATAATGTATAAATGTAATGCAATAAAGAAACCCAGATGATTTTCTTTGGAAATATAGAGAACTTATAAATGTTTTAATTCTTTCTTGAACTTGGGTGATCTGACTAGTATCCTGATCTCTTTTGTCACTGACATGATGCAATTTAATTTAAAAGAACTTTTGTCATTTCTATTGAAAATATAGAAGAGATGAATGCTTCTATTTCATTCTTAAACATTCTTCTCCACAGATTCAAAATGGGACCCATTCGCTTCATTTCTGTAGCCACAGAATTGATTTTCTACCCCCAGTATGGACTTGTGCCCATTGTGGAACACTACAAATGGTTGGAGAGAGAGCTGGCTGTAAGTCTTGCTGGCAAGCAAACTTCATAAATACACTAGCTAAATATTGCAGTATACACAGAATCTGTGTCCTAATTGGTCTTGAAGCATTTATGGTAGTCAGGTCAACAATACCTGTAGACATGAATTATTGGGATGCTGTTTCAGTAGCACAGTCTTCACGTAAAGATTGTGTGGGAAAATTTTATATGTTAGTTTGCCAGGGATGCATTGATTTATAATTGTAATTTTTTTAATTGTCAGTTTTATGATATGTGATTTTCATGTCTTCACCTTTTAAGAAAAGCTCATGTTATTTAATGTGAAGTATGAAAAAAAAGAAGAAGATGTGATCTTTTTGGGGTCCTTATAAAATTTTCCTGAAGCCATTATTTTGTTAGTACTATCATAGTAAATAGCTAATTTATTTCAGGATGCCAATACGCCAGAGAACCGAGCCAAGCAGCCATGGGTTATCACTTATGGCCATCGTCCTATGTACTGCTCCAATGATGACAATGATGACTGCACCCATCATGAGAGTTTGGTAAGTCACTTTATCTTTGCAAACAGACAAAACAGGTTTTTGAAAATGAAGAGAAGATTTGAATGTCAGTGGGTAATTGAGAAAAAAAGAATTACAGAATGAAAGTTGAGAGCTTTTATAGATTCTCTCCTGGGTGAAAATGGTACAATGCCAAAGGATTTGATAGTTATCCATAAAGTAAAGCATTCTGTAAAGTTGACATAGTGAATCTCAGAGAAAAATGACTCTTCAGCAGAAATTAAGATCTCTTTTCTTCTCACACAGTGTGTAAACTTATCTAATTGAGCTGTTATGTCATTTCAGACCTTGCTATGTCCATTGTTTCTCATTATTTGAAACTATATTATGTCAAATCATTTCTGTCCATAGATTCGAGTTGGCATTCCATTCCTTCACTTCCTTGGCTGGGAGCCTCTCTTTTACAAGTATGGTGTGGATGTTGCCTTGTGGGCCCATGAACATTCATATGAGCGTCTTTGGCCAGTTTACAACAGAGAGGTAAATCACACAGACAGCTGTGGGAATTTTGTTTGAGTAGTTCGTACATGTTCTTGTGTGACTAAAAATAAAGCTTGTCAAATTCATTTTGCTGTTCTTTGCTGCTACACATTCAGCACAAGTTCTGTATCTCATACTTGTTCTGTACCTACTTAAATGACTTTTGACCCTGTGGATAGTTTGAGCTAAGATTGAATCAGTGAAGCAATATCATTTCATATGTGTTAAAGTTTGTGTGGGAGAAAAGGGGAGCAAGCGAGCATTTAGAACCAGATGTCCTCAATATGAGACAGAGATCTATTAGTGTTTAATGGCCCATTCCATGAAAGGTCAACCCAAACAAGAAAAAATGAAATTTACAAAGTTCGAGTCAAAAGCCCAGGTTTCACTTTCTAAAATGGTTCATTGACAAAATTCTTGTAAGCAAGAAAGAATTGTTGTGGGTTTTATGTTTTTGACAAGTTCTTTAGTTACGATCTTTCTTTCTGTAATGGAAAGAGATAAAAACCCGATATCTGCCTGGTCCATTTAGAAACAAATTATTGTTGAAATCACTTTTGTACTCAACTTAATATAGCTTTGGCATGAACTTGACATGTAAATGAATGAAATTTTGGAATACTGTGACAGGTTTTGACTAGAAAGTGACCAATCAACATTGTAGTTAACATGTAACACATGTCACACTCTACTTCAAAATGTTTGTCTCAAGCTATACATACTTGTAGCAGATGAAAACAAATTTGAGGGAAAAAAAAACTTTGCTAGTAAACATTGATAAATACATAAAGTGATATCCTGAAATTAACCCTATGCATGGTAAACTTGAACTAAAAACATATAACATACGTCATGTGTTAAAAAATTTAACACTTTATTTGGTCTTCAAATTTGAATTGGGCCTGTGAATTAACTGGAGCTGGTGGAGGTCTTCTTCACAATGTTGCTTTTCATGTTGAAAAAAAAATCTTTGTCTCTGGACACTTCCAGTCTCCAGCCAAAGAGACCCTCATCACTGATGCTTATATACTGTCATTCAACCTAAGAGCTTTATTGCTCCTGTACACAGTTTGCTGTCATATCTTTTTTATACCAGGCACTTCTTTCACTCCATCCCATGGGTTTTCTTTTTTTTTTTTCATGCATTCATCAGTCTCTGATTGGACATGTGGAACTTCATGTATGTACAACATGCATAAAGTTTGTTGCCTCTGTGAAATCTAACAAAGTTTGAACAGTCACATCACATCTTGACATAATGCTCTTTCTCACCACTGATTTTGCAGATTCACTTTCTCTGCTAGATTTACACCAACTCTTTTGGCAGCATGCTGGAAAGCTGTAATTTTTTTTTGATGGAGACAGTAGAAACTTGTTAAAACTTTAGTGACTGATCTAGCGAGTGTTTGTCTGGATCCAACCCCTTTCATATCGATGGTGTCTTTAACTTGTCATTGGTCTCTGGCAATTGTTTCTGTTGTATCTTATTCTTCTTTAAGAGCCAGCATTTTTTTGGTGCCCCGCCTCCCTTCTAGCCATGAACTTTCAATTCCTCCGCTGACATTCCCTGCGCCCATTTCTTTCTTAACTGTTCAGTGCATATCCTTTCTGAGAATCTGAAGTCAGGATCATCCCTGCCTTTTTTTCTGACTTTTCCTTTTCCTGTCAGCAGGAATGGGAGCTGGAAAACATGATATTAATTAACACTAGTTAATTATCACATACATGAGAAAGAAAACAATAATATAGTTTTTTGCCAATCAGTCCAACGCCATGTATTACACACATGCTTGATTTTTAAAGGATATTCTCAACATGCCATCATCAACTACCATGCATTGCCATTCCCAATATCAATCAGTCATCTGCTAGTACAGCTGAGGGAGACCATAAGACACTCAAAGTATTACTACAAACTGATGAAAATAAAGTTTAAAGTTCAATACTGTAGATAAATATTCAGTTTAAGATACAGTGCAGTGTGCTATTCTTTCCCACTCAGTCTTCTCTTCATCTCACAGTTTCTGTACTATAAGTTTTGACATTCAGTTATCAACCAGTAGGCATGATGTTTTTTCTGTTTCTTGAGTTCTCATTATTAAATTCCAGTAAAACTTGAAATTCAGTTTTAAATGCATACTACAAATGCCTTACAATAGATTATCATACTGTATTGAATAAAAATGAGTGCTCACCTTTCTAAATTGTTGCAGAGGAAGCATTCCTGCTTTTTTCACCTTTGGCCACCTTGGTTTGTGACAAGCAGTGGACAAAAACTTAAAACGTAGATCCCAAGCTAAAAAAAAAAAAGCTGAATTTGAAGACGTAACACACATCACAAAACAAAATGTAACATATGTCATGCCGCTTTTTGGATTTATCTATCTTAAATATCAGAATTATGACATATGGACTTGTTTGTATTCGAAAAAATCATTTTAAAATATTGTATCATAAACAGGTTAGAATGATCCCATTGTTTTTGGTTAAATTGACATATGTGGTTAGAACTAGAAATGCTGTTTTTCTTCATGTGACATATGTCACGCCACTTCGGCATTATGCTGACAAACAAATCACTATCCTTTTCATTTGTTGAAGACGAAAACTTAAAAAGTGATCATTTTTCTGCATAAGAAAGTTTTTGGTAAAATGTATTTCATTGAATAGTTCTTTTATGAAGTTGGAAGGGTGAAAAAATAATGTTCAGATGTAACACATGTCACATAGATGGCACTAACAAACATTTCATCTCCTCAGGTTATGAATGGCAGCTATAAAGAGCCTTACACTAATCCAAGAGGGCCTGTCCACATTGTCACTGGGTCTGCTGTAAGTAAGCTCCAACTCCACAGCTGAGAAACCATAGATGTTTTCGTAGTGCTGGCAGAAGTGTGGATTTTGATTTGGAAAACCAGTCCAACTTATTAAATTTTCGAATCAGTTCGGTCCACATATCCAATCTGCTTCTGCCTCATGGCGCATGGTTGGTTTAGCTTAGATCATGGCCTTGTCTTGTCTATTTTTTGCTTGTGGTTTATGCCAGTGGGGGAGGGGGGGGGGTGCTAGGTTTAGGCCTACGCTTATGCACCAGTGTAAAAGATCAAAAGTTTTGCATTACAGCAAACAGGGGAGGGCCATAATCCAGACCTGCCATTTATTCCAATTTTATCGGAATATTCCGATTTTCCCCCACAAATTCCTGTCCTTCCGATTTTTCCAATTGCCTCCACTGTATTCCGATTTTTTTTGTTTCGCCGACATTGGCCAGGCCGTGCCTGTTTTGAACTGTCTCAATTTTGTTTCGCTGGAAGTGCCGGATGATATTTTAATTTTACCTCGCGTCTGCCTTGTGAACTCGGGACTTAGGCTTTGGTTCTCTGTCTTGCAATCGCTACTGTCACAGCGACTCTGGTTAATTACTGCCTCGTCCGTTTAAGAGCTAAATTCATTATATCTGGTTCCAATAGATCTACACTGGGAACAGGCAAGCTTTCGGTTCTCGCGGCAAGCCCAACTCGCATGCTTTGTACTACCGCCGACGGCTCCTTTGTTTGGATCTAGATCTAAGCTTAGATCTGGAGTCGAGACGTTTGACGTATTTTTATTCCTTAGGGTGGGTTGATTTGGCGTTACAGTCGACTTGGATCAGTTAGATGGAAGTCTAGTCTTTTTTATTTATTTTACTATTATTCAGAAATAATATGGTATTAATATTATTGAAGAACTAATTTAAGAATTAGATCTACACGGGATATAAATCTGTAAATCTAGACGATTTTAAACGTAAACATGATTAGCTGTAATATTACCTGATTGTTTTGTATGATTCCGATTTTTTCGGCCAAATTCAGATTTTTGAGAGTTAAGATACTGATTTTGGTTGGCAAAGTGGCAGGTCTGCATAATCACTGCAACAGCCCATATGTTATAATTCTTCATACAAGGATTGCAGAAGGAGGAATTGGGAACACAGACCCGTGTCTTTCGATATCTCCAGGCAGACAGTCTCAGAAAGAGTGGGGATGATGGCGAAATGGTGCACAGGAACAAAAAGATTGAAAATCAATGAACTAGATCTTGCAACAGGGAAGGGAACAAAGATAATTATATATTATGCCGTATCCTAGATTGATTCCGATTTTGATAAATTTCATGCATATTTCCTACACCAGCTAAGAAGAGGAAAATCTACTGCAAATATAGATCTAGACCAGAATATTCTGTGGGATTTTGTTTCATCAAACTATCAAAAAGACTAAGGAATTAATTGTAAATAGTGACTGAATTTTTCTGTACATATTTCCTATATATTACCTTATTTAGAAATACTGTGCATATGATAATTTGTACATACTGGGTGCATAAATTCTTTGACTCAATACTGCAAAACAATTTTACCAGTTCTTATTGGTATGTAAAATCTCTGATTTATATCGAAAATACCAGATTTTTTAAAGAGAAACCCCTGATTTGACCACAGTGGCGTTAACAACCCTGGGTCTGCTGTATCATCAAGTGCTGAACTGGTTTTGTTCAATAGCTACAACAGACTACACTATAAACAGGCTTGAAACATAATATTACTTTATTGTTCATACATATTTGAAAGGTGATGCCCATCAACAGAAAAAATGCTGTAGCATTTGGAGCATGATGACTTAACCACTCCTGGTATAGCCAAATGTAATATACTAAGTAGTACAAAAACCCGCTCTATGAACGGAGATCATTGATTCAAGAATCTTGTGTTGGATGACAAATTACAAACATTTAGAAAAACAGCTACAGATGTTGTCTAATGAAAGAAGGGAACAGAAGGGGCTGTGTGCAGATGTAAAGAACGCCGAGGAAACTGAACGAAACAAAAGGCATGAAAGAAGCAAAGGGGTTACAATATCACTGCTTAAACTTTAAACACTAAAGTAAAACACCAAGTTAGCTTTGTACAAGTAAAGGCAGGGGGGGGGGGGGG
>JBCEWB010431635.1:0-58205 GCA_039654565.1 Peronia peronii | reverse complement strand
TTGTACCCAGAAAAGTCAGGTCTGTTAAGAGAAAACAAAAGCCCAAAATTGCATTTTTTTTTAGCAAAATCCACATTTCAGGGCCTTCCCCCCCCCCCCCCCCCTTAAACCCAGAGAATTAAAGGTAATATGGTTTGAAAAATCTATCTTTCCACATACATGGACAATAAAATCTTGCTACTTCAATGAATGCTGTAACTGCTAGAGAGATCAGTATAGAAAATCCTGATCTAAAAAAAATAATTAAGGATAGATGCTATAAAATTAATTTTATTCTTCTTCAACCCAGGATCCACACTCTTTAAATGTCTTCAATATATAAATGGTTTTATTATGCCATTTTTGAGACAGACTCTGGGAATTCGAACATTCATCAACTCTGTGAGTTCACATCAGCCAAGACAACCATCCCCAGGAGGTTGAAAGGCTTACATAGAATGTAATGTATGAGTTAACCACTACCCCTGTCCCTCATGCTTGCCTAAAGTTGGAGATTTTAATTTGACAAATTGATTAAATGTCTAAATTAATAAGTATGGAATATCTCCGCAAGTGTTCATTGATATATTTGTTTGTAGAACTGGGAGTTTGTACTTAAATCTGTGCATTAAATGCTAATTGAAAGGTTGCATTACTTCACTGAGCAAAGGTGAACCAGTCTTTTAATCAATAGATCATTAACTTAAAGTTCTGTTATCATATGAGTGGGTTATATTAAAGGCCACACTTGAGAGTTAGTTAGTTACTGCTAGTTATGTTAATCATAAACAAATCTGCTCTCCCTGCACCTCTGATGAAAAGATTATTTAAGATTATCTCAAACAGTCAGAACTTTGTTCCCAATTTCATCTTTTTGGACAAATATTTCTTAATTAAAAAAGAAAATACAAATGGTGTAGAGAAATGAATGAAAATTCCACAGCACAACAAAGCTCTCAGACATACAGGTCTACAATAAAAGCACAACAAATGGCTACTGTGAATGTCACGGAGTAATATATGACATGATATAAACAGAAGATCTGGCACCTACATTTTACCAAGCAAAAGAAGTTTAATCAAATTAAAATGACCAAGAAAAAAAAACAATGTAGCAGGGTAAATCTGTCTCTTCTTCAAAACATAAACAAAAACACATACACACATATAAAAAAAAAACAATACATAAGTTAGGAAGAGAAAAAATGGGACTAGACAATGTCCAGTGAGAGAAGAAAATTAAATGATGACACAAATGACTATCTAAAATAGAGTGTTTGTATGTGAGACCTAGGGCAGTACTCACCCTTTGCCACCCTGAGCTCCACTATGATAAAGATTGAGACAGGTTAAAGGCTTCAAAGTGATCTTGCTTTGTACAATGGTATTTCATATTGTAATCTCTTCATTTCATCAACAACATTGGTACCAAGACAGTGAGACAGATCAACGACATGAAAGTAATGGTGTTTTGCGCATCTCTTTTTGATGAAGACCAATCAAACATGTTGCTGTACAAATTCCTTTATTTCATCAGCAAATTTCCAACTCCCTCCATTTCCATTAAATTTTATGAGCACACTTACACAGAAATTATCCGGATATCCCTATTGTAAAGTCACCACTAGGTCAGTGGATGCTTTAGTTTGCAATATCTGTCCTGTGAAATTTTTCTATTTTCTATCTTTCATTTCTTTCAGAAAACCACTCAATGCTGTCTCTTCTTCCTGCACAAAACCAGATATTGGCAGAATGGTGTAGAACTAGCAACAACAACAACAACAAAAGCTTGTAATAAATGCATCAGAAGGGTGACAAAACCAGGTATAGCATTCCTGCAAATCTCATCAATGTTTTACACAGCATCTGAAGCCAAAGCTTAGAGTAGCCACACAGGGCAAAGTGACATCAAAATGTTACACAGCTGTGCTGCTGCTGCTGTGGGCAGTGTCTGATGTAGTCAATGCACTGAATGACTGTGGAGAGACCAGTGCTCTGGGCAATGCTTGCTCTGCTGTGCTGGAGTTCACAAAACCCATAAAATAAAATCATCTGCTTCCATTCTGCTATCATTCTATACAATTTTCGCATTAAGGTGTTACTGTTACACATACAATGAAGATAGCTGTTCTTATCCGCACCGATAAAATTTTAACTAACAAAAGTGATCAATTTCTTGGAGCAGTCAGGACAGTGGTTGTGTAACCTTTCAATCTGTCTAAGAGCCCTCCACCTAAAAGCCTGCTTTTTTTGTCTCTCAATGAGCAGGCTCTTAGGCAGAGATCACTGTACCTCTTTAGGATTTTTACAAAAAGACACAGAAAAAAAACAACAGTCACATACATCTTTCTGCGAACTATAACAGCTAAGGTTGATGTGGCCATCTCTTGCACAGCAATGCTGTTAACAGCCAATTTTGGGCTCATGAACTTGTCAGCCATTGCATATGTCATTCATACTTTGTTCTGTATATGTGAAATAATTAATTTCAGACTTCACATCAGTGAACAAGAAAGTAACGATTCTTGCTGCAATTATCACTGCTTATGTATGTTGATTTATCATTTACGTAACCTACTTTGTGCTTGCTCTGTGGAAGAAAACTTGTGGTCCTGGTCTGGAGAAGAAATTGCCATGAAAAGAGCATACATATTCATCTGCAGACCAATACTTCCTTTTCCATCTACCTCTCAAAATGGCTGATTACTACAGGGAATCAAATCAACATATGAACTTGTCCCTATTCTGTAAGACAAAAGTAACACTCACCTGCCAGATCTGTTGACAGCCTCTCTGTCGTACTCATCCTGTAGTTGCTGCAGCTTGTGAGGCAGATATTCCTTACACACTCGCAGTGCATCTTGCCACATACCCGAATCCTGCACACAAAACAGCATTGGATCATACGTTTTTCCACAACTCTTACACAAAACATATCAGCTTTAAGTTTTGTTAATTTTACATAAAAATACGGTACTGACACTTCACGAAACCAAGCAATTACTTATATAAAGAATACCCTCTCTCAAACATCTTGGTCCATGGATAATGAGAGGATAATCATTATCCCCTCATTATCTGATGAATGATGAGAGGCTAATTTATTATGACAATACAGATACACTGCAGCTGTCATCCAACTTTATCTGCAACTGTGGCATAGGCTGCCACACACAACAGCTGACTGGACTTGAGCCACTCCAGACGTGCTCTCAACAGGACTGAAGCAACTAAACATCACAGTCACTGTCTCACAAGATTTGGCGCCTACAGCTACATAGCTAGCATAACAATTTCATCTTGTGCTAATTAATTTTGCAACAACATTTCACAGACTTCTGATATTGCATCTGCGAGGTAAAGAATTGCCTTAAGAGAGAAGATAACCTCTGATTATCACCGACATATAGTCTAGCATTAACCACACCTCACATTTTATCTGTGAAGAAGCTCAGATCTACTACCAAGCCAGGTCTGTGATTTTTAACCAATATACCTGAGCTACTATGTGTTTATTGCCAGACTGCTCTATGAAGAATAAAAATGCGAAAGCAAATTAAATCAAGATTTAAACACGTTATCCTTGGCCTGGCAATTAATTTGAAATCACTTATGGCTTCCATGTAAACTGTGCCTGGTGACATATTTCTCCCTGTTTCACAGCACAGCAATATACTAGACAAACAAACATTTTTTTACTGTGATATCCAACCTATGTTTGTAGGTCTACTGCCTGCCTCACCTTGTAGAACTTGACAGCCAGTTCTGGTCTCTGAGCTCGTAGGAGATAAGACTCAGCTTTAGTGAAATCTTTCTCCTCAAATGCAAACCTGGCTTGACCCACTAGCACATCAGCCACAGAATCTGCGTCGTGAGCCTCAGCCACACGCTGGGCGGAATCCCAGTCCTGGTTGTGGACGTACCTGGATGAGACAGGTGCAGTGTTATTTCATGACAACTCACATGTTATTCCAGATCGCGATAAGACAAGTGACTGAATCGACTCTGTCATTTATTCCTCTCGTCCATTTCTTTCTTTCATTCATTTTTCCTATCCAGACAATTCCATCATTCATTTATTAGTCCTTATCCATATCATTGACTGGTCCTACTTCATTCTATTATTCATTTATCTCTCCCACTTGAATTAAATTCACTTTGCTCCCTCCATCTTTCAATTATCTCTCTTTCCTGTCCTCAATTATTCATCTACCCCTCCAAACCCATTAAAACTTTCACCCATTCTCTCTCTGCTGCCCTCCCCTCTCCCCCCCTCCTTTCCATAACAAATATCACTCACTCCTTTCAGATCTCTCATTCACTTCATGCATCCCTCCCCTCAACTCTTTATTATTCATTTGCTCTTTGCATCCGTTTCACTGGTTCATCCCTCCTATCCGTTCAATCATTCAATATCTCCTTCAAATTTGCTCTCACTTGTTCCTTCATTCATCCCTCCCACTTCACTCTATCAATTATTCACCCTTCAAACTCCATTCTGACATACATTTCTACCTCTCTCGATTTTGCATTTATTCATTCCTCTTTTAACTTCCCTTCTTTCATTCTATTTCATCCTTCTTTTCCATTTGCATTATTTCATTCCTTCAATCATCCATACTACTCCAGTCTCTCAGTTCATTCCCTTTTTTTCCACTTTCCTATTCTCATAGGCCGAGTCTATTTACACGACTAGTCTGAGTCACTTGACGGGAAACCCTACTGCAGGTGGATAAAATGTGTGAAGAGAACATAAGATTACACTTCTGGGGGGGGGGGGGGGGGCGTGACCGATGGACGAGGGATATGGCTGGTTTGCGGGGGAAGGGAGGGGCTGAATACCACTGATGGGCTAGGCGTCTGTCTCTCGGCAAAAAACTTACATCATGGGTTCGGCTCCTGCCGGTGGGTGGCAAAGATGAGAATCTGCATTTTTTCTTTGTTCAGTGAATCAATGACCCTATGGCTTGAAGTAAGGGTATGGAAGCCCAATGTTTAGCCATCTTGGAAAAGATACGTTACTGACAATAAAGAATCTTAATGTCTGATTTATTGTGTGAGTGCATGGCTGCTAATAATAATGTAATGTGGTGTGATTGTGTAAGTGTAGGCGTGCGTGAATATGTGTAGCCAGCCGTATTTCAGGAAATATTATGCACTTTGTGCATTTTAAGATGTAATTCATGATTAGTTTTCATACAACATACATGACTTTTTTCATTTTTTTTTTTTTTTTTTCACTTTGAGGGTTGGTGTCATGAGCAGTTTGTGTAATAAAGCTGTGCATCAGGGGGGGTAGTCTGGGCCATTTGGCTTGTAAAATGTATCGCACATGTGCTGTTAGCGGTAGGTAACAGCGTTGACTCTCATCATTTTTATTCAGCAGTCTCATATCTCCTAAAAAATTATATGGTCTACATGTATATACCATAGACAAAACTCAAAAAATCACTACGGAAGGTAACTTTTTTTTTCTTGTGTTAAGTACGGGTGTCTTCATGACCTTGTCATGAAATGATGGGCTCTTTTGCACAACTCTGTGAACTCTTAATCTTTGAAATCATTAAACAGGCATATAAATTAAGAAAATTGTCACTGAAGTGCTGCCCGGTGAACTAAAGAACGCTTTATTAAAATCAGTTTTAGCGCAGCACTAACATTATTCACACACAAAAAAAGTAAATAAATAAATAAAATAAAAATCATACAACAGGTCATGCATGCGAGTTATGAATCCAAAATTAAAGCATGTGCTCTTGATAAGTAATTTTGTATCTTTTGTTTCTGAAAATAAAATGAATGAATAAAAGCGAAGTTAGTCTCGGCATTAGTCAATCTCTCGCCCGCTCGGTCTCAGATCAATGTTTTCGTGCATGTATTTGTGTATTGCGTGTCGGTGTGACTAGTGTAAGAGAGAAAGAAAGAGGCAGACTGTGTGTATGTGTGTCTGTGTTGTGTGTGGGTGAAATGCATTAGGGATACCTGCTGTTGAAAAAAAATAATAAAATAAAACTCATAGATTCTTGAAACGAGACATAAATCGCCATGAGATTGAGATTCACGATTCAGTTCTTCATGTGTCGAGTCCAACGGAAAAGACACGAGCGCTGTCTCCACGTGTCAGCAAACAAAGAAAATCCTCTCCCCATTTTATTACACACCTAGTGCTGTGTTTCCCTGAAGTAAACAATCTGACGTTAAATTACATCATGATTGTTTGCATCGCACGGGGCAGTTGGCCTTTCCCAGTGTTGTATATAAGTGTTCAAGATAGACCCAGTCGCGTAAATAGCCACTACCATTCTTATAATGAAAGACTACCTCTGCCCATGACTTACATGAGCACAGCCTCCTTGGGCTTCTGTGCCTTGACAAACTCTTGCTCTGCCTCATGGAACTTGCCCTCATCCTCCAGATACATAGCATGTTTGAGGTGAACTTCAGGTAGTTTCTCTTTCATGGCAATGGTGCACAGCTCAAATGCAAAGTCAAATGCACTGCAAATACAATAGCGAGAGTGGGGTTCACTGTCTGACTGAACAGAGGCTGAACAATTCTATGAGTTGCACAAAAGGAAGATAAACTTAATGACTTGAAACAGATAAAAAAACAGATTGGTTTTGTTTTTTATTTAGACTCATATCTGAATGCAAATTGATAGTGGATCCAATATTTATGTCAGACCCTAATAGGTTTGAGGTAAAGTATACAAGTGAATACATAAATCTCTTATATAATTACAAATCAATCATTTGACACACAAATGCTCTTCGTTGTCATCAGTTGCCTCAGATTTGAAAGCCTTGTTGAAATGATATCATTCTTTCTGTAGTCCCTAAAATTGACATAATAAATAGCTTTACTAAAAAAAAAAACTGTTTAGGAGATGATTTCTGGACAAAAAGAATTAAAAGGCATTGGGAATGACCAGATCACCAATTCTCAGCTGCATAGTCGATGGCCGCATCCAAGAGCCCAAACTTGTTCAGCAGTTTGACAGCAGAATCTCCACCGAGACTCTTGGCCCATAAATAGGCCACCTGTTTGGCTGCTGGTTGTCCCCCTTGGGCCTTAGCGACCTGAATAAACATATATCAACAATTACAACAACCAAATAAAAGTGGAAAAGATGAACATATTTTTCCCTTATAGTACTGTATTTGACTCATTACTCATTAAAGGAGCCATACTGCTCTATGCACCAAAACCCAAAATTAAATATGAAGTTAGAGCCCCTAAAGGCTATCCATTTTCCTAATGAAAATTTAAAATACTTTGCTCACCTCTCTTATCTAATCTATCTCTAGACACTTGTTGAGAGTGAAATCCTACACTATGATCCACCAAACAACCTTACAAATTTGCAACTCACAGCCATACAGTCATGCAGGTTCAAGTATAAAAACATTTGTATGATGTCTTATACAACCCAGGCATCAGAGAATCATACAGAGACAGCTGAAAATCTGCTCCTGAGAACTTGTCCGCACCAGACACAGAACATATAGAGCTGTAATAAACACGCACTATAGATGCAAAGGCACTTTACACAGGATCACTCAATATCTCTTCATGAGCATAGCCTCTGTTCATTGGAACCAGACCTGAGTTCCATTATATCTTTCATAGAGGTTTATGTTTTGGCAGGAAAAAGAAGAAGAAAAAGAATTCTTTACACATCACGTATATCATGCGTTTGTAAGTATCCACTTACTCTGTATGCCTCGTCCCACAGATCCTGTGCTCTGTACATGTTGACTGCAGCCTTCCAGTCCCCGCCTTCCAGGAAATGATGCTCTGCTTGTCGGAAGTTGCCTTCACCTTCAAGCTCCTATATGAATAAAATGAAATGAAAAATAAAGTTCACTTCACGCTGCATGTACCACACAGCAGCGAACATATGTCGGACAGCAGATATTTTCACTGCTAAAAGTAAACCAAAATTACCTCACAGGGTTAAATCCTCTTGAAAAACTTGCACATTTAGCATATTTTGTGACAAACATAATACAGTTGAGAAAAAATTGAATACCTAATAACAGAGAAGTCTGTCCTGGAGCAGCCAAACTCTATGTGTGACAAAAAGATCTTGAAGATGCAAGACATTTAAGATCCAAGATGGACTTGCTGCTTGCATAGGGACAGACACTGTGACACACTTAAAAGCTTAATACAGCACATATGGTGGATAACTACATGTATGCAAAAACCATGTGGGCAAAAGATAAAAGAGAGCAGGAGGAAATGTTTTCAATACTTGCTCTGCCTCCTCTTTCCACTACAACATTGACATATAACACATGAAATCCATATGATAAATATACAATGAAACCCATAATAGACCTATGGACGCGAAAACTGCTGAATGTATCCATGGGAAATTTGGCACACAGCATTGTTGCTTAAATATCTGTGCTTCTTCTTACATAAAGCCAAAAAAAGCTTACTATGCTTCACATTATTCTAAAAAGGTGAAAATAACTGAATAGTAAACTTGCAAGAGTGTTTGATCCGAACTGTACATTCACTTGAATGAGGCGTTCAAAACTTGAAAACACTCTTTTTTTTTGAGTAAAATTCAGTTTAATCATCCAAAATACCAACATCGAGGTGCGCATGCTTGCCATGCACTTTAAGTCCAAGGGCAGTATCAGTTTGACCTTTATTTAAAATAATCCCCCACGAAGGCCTTGGGTTCTCTTCTAGCATTACAAAAGGAAGGAGAAAAAAGAAGTCTCAGTGTAACAGAGACACTGAGAGGGAAAAGAGAGACACAGAGAGACCATGAGATCAAAGATAAGAAAGAAAGACAGAGACAGGAAAGTTGCTCACCTTGGCCAGGTGTAGGTGAGTGTCAGTGACCAGATTCTCATGGTGAGCCTTGACCAGACGTATCATATCTCCATACATACGCTGCTTCTTGTACATGGTGATAGCCAAGTCAGGCTCTTCCACTGCCACATACAGCCTACATGAAAGAACAACATACAAATGAGAATTCAACAGAATGACCTCTTTTGTTATCTAGATGTTGCAATGCAAGACAAAAAAAGGAAACAAATCAAAGTCATTAAAATAACTTATAACGATACTGATGATATATACAATGTTCATTAAAACTAGTTTCTGTGTGTAAGATATAACGTTTGATATATGTTGACACCTGAAGGCCTCTGATATTAATGTCATGTGCAGCGTAGATCAACATGATGCAATATTAAATCAATAGCTCAAATCCAAATTCTTCATGCAATGAGACTTTTTATTCCTCCAACAGCCATATCCATGTTGATATGTAATACAAATACCAAGATAAAAGCAAAGTAAATGAAGTATGATTAATTGTCCTATCACAATTTTAAATGAAAACTCATTTTTCTTTTCAATTAATGTCCAGATTTAAAATACTGTATTCACAAGTACTGTTTTAATTATCACTTTGCAAACACATGTATCTGAGCACAAGTGAAAGCAAATGACCAAAAAAAAATTAGCACAACCATCAATGAAAAAAAAAAAGCACTAAACAAAACGTGAGTTACCCACCTTTCTGCTTCCCTGAACTTGCCCTCATCCTCTAGCTGTTTAGCCTGAGCAATGTACAGGTTGGAGACATCCTCACCTTTCATGTAGGTGGCTGCCAGCTGTGGAGGGAGGAGATAAACATACATTACAACTTACTTAGGATTCTTAACTCTGGAATAATTATTATAATTCCCTGAAAGGGTTTCCTTGTCCTTGGCATAAATTTTGCTCTTATCGCTATTCATTATTTGTTGGCAATAAAAAAGTAAAAGAGCTAGTAAATTATTATTTGATGTGTAATGTGAACACATGCACAGACCAGACATAGGTGAATTTTGTACAAATGCTGGCAAAGAGTGAAATAAAAAAAAAAAAAAGGAAAAGAGAGGTAGAGCAAGAAAGTGCAGAATGAAATTTTTAAAAGCAATGAAGACAGAAATAAAGAAAGAAAGAAAGAAAGAAAGAAAGAAAGAAAGAAAGAAAGAAAAAAAGCAAGCAAAGACTGACACAGTGTGACAGTCTGACAGACTGACCTTGTGTGCCTGTTCCCATTTGCCAGCCTTGTTATACATGTCGACAGCCTCTCGAGTACAGCCGGCCTCCACATAGAACCTCTCTGCACTCTGGCCAGCCATAGCAAGAAAAATAAAGTGTTATTCAGTGAGGCATAATGGACACTTTAAAGACATTGCAAAACATACAGACAGTGATATAGAATATGGACACAGACAACCTCTCATAATATTACAGATCATCGACACATTACACCGAGCCAGTGAGTTCAGACAAAATGAGACAAGAACAGTTTTTTTTAGAAACATTGCTCTAGATTTACTTTTCTAGATGTTATCCATATACCAATATAGAACACTATTTCTTAGATACTATTAAATGATGTTACATTATCTTATGCCTTTCAGCCACTTGTGGACAGCTATCTCAGATTAAATGACTCAGGACAGCTTGTAGATTCAATCAGTGTCCAGACTTAAAATACTGTATTCACAAGTATTGCTTTAACTATCACTTTGCAAACACATGTATATCTGAGCAAAAGTGAAAGCAAACGATTAAAAAAGTCATTTTATGCATGTCACACTGTGATAATTCTCTCTAAATTTACACAAAGGTTCTGGATAAAATTTTCCCATCACGATAAGAATCATTTCACCTCTCCTACTTTCCACTTAATGGACTCTATATAAGATTAATTCAATGTTTGCATCAGTCAAATTTATGAGCAGAGACATATTTCATGTTTCCATATCTACATACATACTTCTCATCTCACATCTTTTTCTTACACTTCTGCCTCTTAATTCATCTTTTTCATATCTTAATTCATATTTTTAGAATACTTCTTGGTTAATATTTTGATTTATTTCACATTTCATCAGTCTAATTCAACTTATTTTTCCAGTAATCACTGCCGTACCTCATATTCCCCAATGGAAGCATAGTGATCTCCAATCTTTTTGTAGTATCTGGCAGCCATGGCTGAGTCCTGGATCTCTAATATTTGCACAGCTTTGTTCCATTGCCGAGAGTTGATGGCAGCCTCTACAGCCTTAGTCGTGGCCCTGGTAAACAGAGAATCAGGGAATAACTTTTTCACATCATCCTATACTATTTCCACATTTGACATTTCCTGTTTTTTAGCGTCCTACTAAAATTGTATGCATGAACATATTTTTGAATTCATGAAGTAACATTGGAAAGAATAATGAAAGACATAAATAATGTCAAAGAAATTGTAAGCTGTTTGCAAAATACATGTCTTAGATAATCCACCTCAGGCACAATTCTATGATTGTCTGATTGGCACAGGGAGACTTTTTCTTGTGTATTCCATACAAACATGGACAAGATGTCCACGGAGAACTATTTCTATAGACTTTTACCCGCAAAGCAAATAATGTGCCACAATTTTCTCAGGAAATTACTGGTAATTTGAAGACCCAAAAGCATGGGGAGATGAGGGAGTTGGTATTTCTTTCCCACCATCCTGCCATGTAAAAACTTATGTAACCTGGCCAAGATGGACACTGGAACTTGTTCTAATGGTTAATGCATTGTGGCTCTTAGAGTCTTCTTCAGCTGGAATAACTGTTAAGTTGCTTAATCAAAGGACATGTCCATATGGTGTTTTCCTAGTTGTGGAAATGAATATTTATACTATCACACTATCTAAACAGCAGATTGAAATGAATTCAGTGGTAGGCCAGTAGAGACTTACCCAGCTTCAATGAAATGGTTGATGGCAGCATCTAGCTGTTTTTGTGAGACCAAGTGGTCACCAAACTCTTCCTCCAGCTTGACCACCTCAGTGGGGAATGCATGGCGGGCCAGGTCCACAGCTGGGGACACAAGACAGTGGACGTGAGTGATATTACACATACAGTGCTGGGTCAAACATACATGACAGACATATGAGGTTTATGAAAAAATGTTGCAACTCCAAAATGCATAATTTTTGAAAAAGAAGAAAACATATGAGACATACGAGAAAATATTGCAACTCTGAAATGCATAATTTTTTAAAAAGAAGAAATAAAAATTTTACTTTCAGTGGCTCCTCATGGGGAAAGTTGGCTTAAAACAGGTGGAGCACAAAACAATTCAGCTTAAAACAATATGATTTTAAACAATATATACATCATGATGACAGATTCATGATCTACTAATATCAAGTCTAAGTTAATTTGTCAGTTTCATTCATCACACCTCACCAAAACATATGAGTGAAGACGAGTTAGAATAATCTAGAGAAGATTGAAATTCAAATCTTTGGAGTATCTGTTAGACAGTCAATGGAACAAATATAATCATATCACAATATATTATATTGAATATTATGTCATAAAAGAGTAAATGTGTTAGCTTTTACAAAATCACGATAAGACCACATTCACATTAGTTCAAATAAATGTGATAAGACTTGTAACAGCTGATAACATAATAAAATCAGCACCTCAGAAAGCGTTGTCTGTGTGACACACATTTCAGATATTACCTCTCCTAAAGTCTTTGCCTTTCTTAAAGCATTCCATGGCTCTTTGATAATCTCGAATCTTCTCATACAGATCTCCTGCCTACATAAACAAATACAATTTTAATAGACAAATAGGTTACGTGACGCTACATAAAAATACCTGAACAAATGGATTTATTTTGACAATAAAAATTGTCCTAAGTGACTTGAATGAAAACTGTTCATAGACTAGAAGTAACTGAAGGCTATGGTCAAACACAAGTTGTTTTATTTAACCTCAAACTGAATTGATACTGCCAGAGCTTGGCTTCCACTAACTATGTCACATTTATCTGAATTGTAGTGGAATCCATGTCAATGTTTCTATCCATAACTGAATTTCTACTGGATCTGCACGCCTCCAAATGCCGTCCATTTTCATTATGAGCATGTTCACATGCAATTCCAAAGGCAGGTGTTTCTTTCAATCCTACTGTTCTCTGTAAGAACAATCAACAAGGAATTGACTGCACTTACTCTGTCATATAGTTCTGACTTGATGAGGGCTCCAGCAATTCTGGCTATCAGATCTGAGTTGGTCATCAGTTCCTGCAGTAGAAATCACATCACAAATGGTGAATATATTTAAATATTATAACTGTATAGACTTAGTACATACATGAAATTTCTTCATCTAGAAACGCCAAGAGGAAGAGACTAAATATTGCATATGTGTGCTGCATAATGCCCTAAGAGAGAGACCTGACATTTAAGAGTGTGCAAAACTTGAATTTGATTATTTTTCTTCCTCATCTGTAAATGAGATATAATTTGAAAGAATATGTGAGAACAGATCAGAAAGTTTGGGAATTGTGGACCTAGACTGATGTAACACTGGCCATGACAATTTTGATAAATAAAAATATGCTAGCATGAACTGATCCAGTCACAAGATCTTATGGACATGTCAGAAATGATCCTACTCTGCAAAAATCATGAAACAGAGAATTGAGTACCCACACTACATATTGCATATGTCCAAATATTTTTCTAAGCAAACATCTTAATTCAAGATATCTGACTCAGTAAAAAGACACATTCATTGTAAAATTTAGGACAAGTGACCTTTTCATCACTTATGATCAAATACAATTTTCTTGTGAGCAAATTCTGTCACTGTCTAATATTTCTGCTTCCTTCAGGAAAAAATATGTACAAGAACAAAGCTTACCTCTCTGCTTGCCGCCAATCTGGCAGCTCTGGCAGGCAGACCAGCTTTCATATACAGATTGATGGCAGCCATGTAATCACCCTCACGCTCTTTCAGCTGTGGACATAAATTATCATAAATGACATAAATTTGTCATGATCAGATTGTGCATACCAGATAAAAAATTCAGTTTTTCTACACCTCAAATCTAGCACTATTTGCTTTTTCATTTAAAGCACATAAACTTCACTCCTGTTCTTCTTCTTTTTTTTTCCCCTTTTCCCCAGTTTTCCTTATGCCATGCCAAGTGATAAAAATTTACAATGAAATAATCCCAGAGATGGTCATAGCTTGTTCTATGTACTCAGGACTTTTGCAAGGTGCATTAGGACTTCCTCACTCTCTATGTATGTCATAATTCTCATGACTGAAACATAGTGGCACAGTCTTAAGTAAGCAAACGTTTCTATCATATTCTGGCAAAGGAAAAGCTCATAAGTTTGAAACTATGACCACAGTGGATATTCTTTTGTCGAAAGAGACAGGACATGGATTTGTAAACAGGCCATCAGTCTGTCTGTGCAGAAATCTCACTTCGCCAGCCGTCTCTTCCTGTCCGGTCTCCATCAGCCACTGGTTGTAGTTTTTCTTCAGTGTCTCTAATTCAGGATGGCTCTGCACAAAAACAAAGGTTTCATTTATTTTTCTCATAATAGATTTACCACAGCTTGTCCTTCAAAATTATTTATTATGTTGACCATCAGCTCATTAATAAACTGAATTATCATTTCATATAGTAATCTATCTATAAAAATGACTGTATTTAATCGACTGGTTCAAATAAAAATTCAATTGTCAATATTATTTCATTGATTGGTTAATTATACATTCATTGTTTCAATCACTAGTTATATCATTTTCATCAATCTTTCAAAATTCTATTCATCAGATAATCCATTATCCCAGCATCAGTACAAAAAGGCTGATGCAGGCCACTAAATGTCTAGTTAACATCTATAATTAGTAAGTGACTATTGCAGCTACAACCACCATGCCAAGAACAAGTGAAGGCTACTGTATGCTGTTTGCTTACCTTGGCATCTGCTACTTCAATAGCATCATCCCACATGTGCATCTCCTGGTACATCTCAATAGCTTCATT
Organism: Peronia peronii; assembly: GCA_039654565.1. Taxonomy (NCBI): domain Eukaryota; kingdom Metazoa; phylum Mollusca; class Gastropoda; order Systellommatophora; family Onchidiidae; genus Peronia; species Peronia peronii. The sequence continues at coordinate 43,358 of JBCEWB010431635.1, read as the reverse complement.
CACATGATTCTGAAAGCCAGTACAAAAATCTGGTGATATTCGCCATCCACTAAAGATAAACATCTGCTCTTGTACTGATTCACAAACCCAAGATCAAATCTTGACTTTCCCTTGGCTGGTTCTCTACATTCTCACTGTTTCTGCCTATCTGTCCACTAATTTCACTGAATACCACACAGTTTTTTTCTGATTTTCATCCACATCATCCACTTTCAACTTTCAGAGACTTCAGAATTTTCCACTGCTATTTCCCATTCCTCTTCTTGACTATCTCAATTCAAGTTTGATAATAACACAGATCAGTCTCCACCACTTCTAATCTAAACTGTCAACTATATCATTTGCAACACTCAATCAACACTTTCACATTTATGACTGATAATGGCCACAGGAATTTTCGAGGCCTAACATCCCAAACTACAGAAAAACGTTCTTTATTTTTTCATTATTAAATGGGATAGTTGAATTTATTAGGCCTAATATTGAAAATTAAAGAAAAGAAAAATTCTTCATTTTTTTTCATTAAGTCTGTTGTAAGAGTCAAGGAAAAATTTCCATGAGAATTGTTCCCATCATTTTAGACTTAACTATTCACTGGCTCGACAACCAATATTGTGAAGGTTAACCAATCATGTGTGTCTCTCTCTAGACTGTATTTCATAGTGGTTTCTTACCCCTTCGAGGTAAATGTACTCAGCTTCCTTGAACTTTTTCTCTGAGATGGCCAACCTGGCACGCACTTTGTAGTGTTGAAATCCATCTCCTCCCTGGCACATATTAAAATTACATGGTGAGACATGAAATATAGAGTTTGCCATGAACAAATCCAAATCTAAATAATGCTTTCAACACATGTTAAACTTGCTTGTGGTTGTGTATGAGAAATATAATACATCAAAAATCCTTTTACTGAAATATGAAATCAGAATCAGTTTGTTCCACACCTTTTAAATTACTTAAAGGTAAGAAATAAATATCGCAGAGAGAGCTAGCAAACTAAAGACCAACGCCTCCCCTCACCTCCTTCAAAAAAAATGCCAGCAAATTTTTCATTCAAATATAGTTCTCTTTCATTACATATGTTCTTGAAGTTTTAATAATTTTCTAGCCACAGTTTTAAATCTGTTATGAAGCTTTACAAAATTACAAACATTTGAATTTGTATCCCTCAAAGATGGAAATCATTTGAGGACATAATTATTTCAAGTAAAACATATTAGTAGTCAGTACCAAATCTCACAGTGCTGTTGCTAAAATTACACAGTGCTTTTACATAATATATCACTGTGTTTTACAAGCGGTTCAAGGCACTCCAAGTTTAAAACTAATCTAAGAACGATGTCAGATCTTATTGCATCGTAATATCCTATCTGACAGGAGGTACTGAACACTATACCGATTGTTTGGAAACTTCCTCAGCAATTCTAACTGTCTCCTTCAGATATCTGGCCTTGGCAATGTTACCAAGAGCTGAGTAACACCTGGAAAGACAAGATAATACTTTGACAAATGGACTGTTTACTTGCCATTCTTCATATCCATTGGTTAATAACTTTCCTCTCTCTCTCTCCTCCCATCTTTCAGTTCTCATCCCTACCGACTCTCTCCTTTTCTGCTTCTCCTTTCATCTCCTCCGTAACTTTGTCTCCCATCTCTCTGACTGTGTTTCTTTCTCATTTTCTTCACTCTCTACTCTCTCTTTCTTTTCCATGGCATTTCCTTCCTCTTCCTTCTCCCCTCCCTCCTTTTAATGTTCTCTCTCTATTAACTTTTCTATGAACTAACTTTTTTCCTCTTCCCTCTGACTTATTTGCCTTCCTCATCTTCTCACTATCTCACCTTTCTCTCCTTACCTTCACCTATCCAAACATCACCTCCAGTCTCACTGACTCATGCCCCTCTCATACTTCCCTCTTACCTTTCTGTAATGTGCAGCTGCTTCTCTTCCATGGCCATCTTACTGAGAGATTTCCACATGGCCTCAGTTTCTGCCGACATCTCCAGAGTTTCCAGGAAAGCCACAGCTCTATCAGTGTTATAGAAACCGACCTTAGTTCATTATCAAATATTAAACAAAAGTTCATCTTAACAGTAGTTACAAAGTCTATTTCTGTTGAACAGAATTTTTTTGTTTAAGGTTTCAGTTCTGAAAACACAAGAACTTTTCACTGAACTCAGATTATTTCTGACCTGTAACTTATGTAACAATGACATTTAAATGACAACAGCAATAGGGAGGGCATTTCCTTATGATTCTAGAATCATGTTTGAGCCTGCATCATTGACATAAAAATATACGATTTGTAGTAATTTTTGATATGGCATAGACTGAATCTTCCTGGGCTATGCTGTTGTGTTATGGAAAAAGAGCTAAACCACCATCACATATATTTTTCAGGGGAAACAGAATTTTTTTTTTTCATTATTGACTCAATATTCGTAACCAGTCAAATTGAGTCATAATAAATATGTCGATTTTCCACCAAACTGAGTTATTACTATCATGTAAAACCATAGTTCACACATTTTCATGTGGTCAAGAAAGTTTTGAACTAACTAGACTGTGGCCAGAGATATTGCAAAGTGAAGAGACAGTAGGTGACCCCTCAGCAACAACTAAAATTAGTAGAAAAATTGGCAAAAATGAACAGTTCAACACATAAATCTATATAGTAACTTCGCATCATCTTGATATAGATCTACTTATAATCTGTCCATCAGAAAAATATTATCTTATAAAGAAATTTCCGCAGTATAAAAACATCAGTATTGTCAGACCCCCTTCATCCAATTTAAATCTCCGACTTCTTCGTTTGAGTCATTCTCATTCTGACTAGCTGCAAGACATTTAAGTTAGGTCACAGTCATTGTGTAACTAGTTGCTATAAGATAGCAAATAGATAACTCACAAAGGTCCTAAAGCTGTCACTATTTAATCAGGGGTGAAAGTACTATGATCAAAACATTGCTTGTTGACTACAGATCTACTGATATTTTGGTTTGATCTGATCTAATTCTTTTATCCTTTTTTGATAACTGTCACTTGATTTCACTACTCATCACACAGTCAAGACATCCGCTCACCTGGCAAAATCTCCATCATCAATGGCTGTTCCAAACTCAATCAGCCCTTCATCCAGCGTGTATGCCACTGTATTCACACCTTCATTGACCAGCACATCTGTCTTACCATCTTTCCTCTCCAGATCAAGAATGTCACCCTGCACATAAGAGAGAACATACAATTCTGATTTTGTCATATAATGCTGTCATACAGCCTTCACTTTTCTCTGAGAAGTGATCTGCCTCACAGGTAGAAAGAGACAAAGGGGAAGTAAGGTGTATTACATAATTTGGTAATTTTAAACTGGGCATCTTTCAACTGACCTTTCCTCAATTGAAAAGAACAAAGGTCACCCCTTTAGTCTTCACTCAAGGAGTGCCACAACCAAACTGTGCTGATTAAATCAAAGACAGATGATTAAATTGGGCTTGAAATTCATAACATTCAACCTAAAAGGGCCTGCCTGAGTATATGTCAAAATAATGTTTGTCTAATGTTAGTTTCTGCTTCGATGATTTGACAAAACTATATGTTATGCAGTGACATGAAAGATTCTCATTAGTAACAGGTATCAACACTGGTGTTGTTTTTCAGCACTATTCTCTCACCTTGATGGCCACCATAGTGACTCTTTCAGGTGCCTCAATGTTGTACCATATACACAGGTTGCCTCGGTTCTGAGCCACAACTACATCACTGCCAGGTACCCACTGAGGAAGGAAGCCAGACAAATATTGCAATGTAAAATGGGTCCAGTAAGGCAAATATATGAGAACAAGTCTGACATTTGAGTTTTGAGGAGTCTCTGCTTTATAATGCAATCATAATAATTTATTTCTCTGAACCAGAAAAATTGTGATGACAGATGTTATAAAATAAGTGAAAACATTTTGAGACAACAATAAAATATGTGATTGTCATGGCTTAGTCACCAATATACATATGAGTATCAGTCATTCTCATTTCATTACATAGATGAATAGCTGTATATTCAAGCTTTGACAGTTTTCCGCATGCCAAGCCACTGTTTGTGCTCTATCGATATAATCCATGTCTTTCCCCTGCCATTATTGCCACCATCATCCGCTCACCTGCACATAGGAGCAATAGTTCAGGATGCTGGTCTTCTGTTGGTTGTCGATGTCGTAGAGGTGAAGCTAAAATGATAAGACAAGGCAATATAATAGTTCAGGGTTTCACATTCATAGAACTTCAACTTCAAGACTATCTAGGCCTGTATATATTCACTCTATTGTCTTTTCCACATTAAACCAGTGACTTGTGTCAACCATTGAAAGCAAAAAATCTGCAATGCCCCTCACATGTGGTTTTCACGACAAAAAGTTGTAGCAGTCAGACTTATAAATCTGAAATTCTAATAATTTCAGTGGATACATGCCTCAATGTCCAGATGATAAAAGAAAAATGTTCTCTTCACAAAAGCATATTATATTTAAATCATTAAATGATTTACTATTTCACCTCTAAATTATATTTTAATTATCATTTAATACTGTGAAAGTCATCTCACTTTCACATTTGAAAAGTCAGTATTTGGCCAATGGTAAATAAAAGGCAGTTCAGAATTGGTAAATAAAAGGCAGTTCAGACTTGCTGTATGACTGACCTGCAACAAGAGCACACAATATCATGAAGAGAATGCCAGCTGCTGCAAATTATGAATATCAACTTCATGTGACACAGCACTTTATGATGATTATATTCTAAAAATTCTTTTATTTGACCAGGAAGAGTCTGACTATGTTGTGTGACAAGTAATGTTAAGAGGTCCTGATGAAGTAAAAAATGTAACCTATGAGTCTGAAGTGACAATTTTGTGTAGCAGGTAGAAATTGTCAGATGTGAGACAGTATACGTCAGCCTTCAGTCTTACCTTCAGCTTATTGTCTCTGAAGAGCAGCTTGTGTCCAGTCTCATTCAACTGAAAACACAGGTCAGATAAGATAACATGGGGTCAAATAAGACAACACTTACTATTCATGACCTCATGTGACATGTTTTATGTCAGATGTAATTATAAAGTTTGATTTTTTTAATGGAAAAACATAATAAATATAAAAATAGACCAAGAGCATCTACAGCAACCCAAGGAAAAAACAAACAACCCTCCACAGACCAGAACCCTATGTCTGTTAGAATAATTCCAGAATTATTATGAGTTTATTTCTTAGCTGGCTACAAATACATTACCCACTTCACTGCCAACTTAGAATTTTATTCCTAATCTCCTAGTTTAGCAAGCAGCAGTTACATGGAGAAAACCCTGTTTTCAGTGTAATGTATAGAATTCAGTTTGACACAGGGTGCCATTTCTGTCTTCAAACATGCTCAAATGACATATCAAACATGAAAAATACAACAAACGGCAGGTCAAAAATGAATACAGCTGTACATATCACTCACCTCTAGCCAGTCCACTCTGTTGTCATGGCTGACCTGGGCAATGTTAAGGCCACTTAAAATGTCAACTGAGGAAGGCAGAAGTATAAGCAACATTACACTGACTCCAATACAGTGCCTAACCAGAAATGGGTGCTTCCACATATCCCAGAGAAGATTTACTTCTTTGTTGTTCATAAGTTATATATTTCTGTAGGTAGCTCGTCATTTTTAAGAAATCTTTTCAACGATCACTGTCACATTTCCTTGTCTCCAAAATTTAACATGATTTACAGCTTAAACATATTTAAGCCATGTGCCCTGTGCTGACGTATTCTATATGAAAACTTCATGTACATCTAACAATGTCTCAGTCTTCATGATTTCAAGCATGATGCAGTCTTCTTTGACATGTGCACTGGAGCCTGCAATGCCAGAAAATATATCACTATATAATGCATTTGATGTGCTCTAATATCTACAGTTAAGGTAATCATGGCAAGAGCATGCAATTTCAAAACATTTCAAACCTTCTGATGATAAAGAACATTTTAAGGATGTTCAAATAATAAAGGGCATGCCAACAACACAAATCAAATTTGTAACAATCCAGTATGAAAACTCACTGATGGCAACTGTCTTGAGATCTATCAGGTAAGCCATCTTCTTATTGTCTTGCACACCTCTCTGCTTTCTCTCATTTAGCCGCACACTGAAAAGGAGATATCATTATCAATTAAGAAGCTAGCAGTACATCACAGAATCTGTGGGTCTTTTTTTTTTTGAGCCCTCCAAATGTTTATTGCTGATTAAATCAGCCCTATTATGATTCGTTATTAGGTCAATGGGTCAAGGTCAATATATGTCAACAAATCACACACTAAAAAAAATATCATGTTGTAGTTTATTCATTCTACTTTCAGAAACTATATAGTGTTATGGCCTTTACTCTATTTTGGTATGCCTGTTTTCAAGCATTTTCCAACATGTAAAATCTTCAATTTCCCCTGACACCACAGACTGTTTATTAGCGACACTTGGAGGGTTAAACAGTTTTAGCTTTGTCTGTCTATTCCACTATAGAAAATTTGCCAGATAGCAGCAGATTTGAGAATCAGCTAAATATTGTTTCTCTTTTGGCCAGCATAAGACAAAGTCTTTAAGTTAAAATTTAATTGCACATCATTAGTCAGTCATTTTTCTTCAATAGCTGATGAAACTTTACTAGAAAATTGACTGCCATCACAGCTCATGAAAGCACAGTCTTTTTTCTTCAAAAGTAAATGAAAACTTAATTCAAAAGATAAAAAAGCCTTCTATTCAGACAAGACTGTGCTTTTGGAAGACCAAAATTAAAACATACAAATGAAAAAAAAATATAAATGTACATAAAAGCAGCACTGTGGATTGTTTTCCCACATCAACTCATATTTGAGTAGCTCTGCCCTGGTCACATTGTACACAGATACAGTTTTGCTTATAAGAAAGGTATGAATAATCTGATAGTGACCACTGACCTGATGAGATGTGGGTTCATGAACTCTGTGCGGACACAACCCAGCACTTCATTAGCACCGTACTCAATCAGTGCCAGTTCTCCAGCATTGAAGATCATGCACACCTGTGCAAACAGATAACAGTAGACTTTCAGTTTCTCCCTACAAAAGAGCCTCTAGGTCATACCTTGAAATTTACTTTCTGTCTGTGTACTAAATGATATTCAATTTACAGATGTTATTCAGCGATAAACATACTTAATCATGTCTTGTAAATGCGACCAAAACACAGACAATATAGTTCAATTCACTTATGAACTATATTGACTATAATAATCTTACTACCTCATGATATAACAGATCGCAAATCTTCTTATTTGTGCAGACTTTCCATATCAAATGAATCTGTAATCCACAAATGAAAACCATAATTTATATAACGTTAATTAACAGCTCGCAAACAAGAAAAATGTGGACAATCTTATTTGTGATCATTTTCACGGACAGTTTATGTTTTTATTAAAAAATCCACTGTTTTTTTCTTCTATGGCCAGTTGTGATTACAGCAGCCAACATTAGACTTTTGCTTCCTATTTATCACACAAAATAAACACAAACAAACAAATCCTAGCACACATCTTACATTTTCATTGTCAAAGTAATATTTCTCACTGCCAGAACCCTGCCAAGGGACCTCACTCAGTCTGGCAGTCAGCATGTCACCAAGGAGCAAAGTGTCTGAGGTATGAGCCACCAAGTACCGATCTTTCCCCATGATTCTCACTTCATCAATCTCATAACCATAGTGGGATTTCAACATTACTTTGGTGTTATTGGACAGGTTCTTCACAATGGCCTGAACATGAGACAGACAAAAATATCCAAGAATAAGAAAAATATTCTAATCATAATACTCCATACATTCTCTATCAAACGAGGTAACAACATATTCCGTTATTTCCTCATACTCTTTCTTTTTCATTTTTTTATGTTCAGTTCACAAAGACATAAGTATGAATATGAGATATAAGTATGCAAAGTCTTAATTATCAATGCCACAAAGCTGATGATGGAAGATGATGAAACATGAATTTCTTGCACTAACACATAGGTTCTTCATATTTTCCTTGCCAAACTCTTGCTCAAATAACTCACACTATCCATCCACTTTACTCATCATGACAAAATATTATCAGTAAACAACAAGGACAATCTCACAGAGGTCCAAATTAATAGTCATTATGATAAAACATCTATGATCTTGATGGAAATAATACTCAATCAAGAATACACAACATGACTGAGCAAGTTTGTTGAATTTACCACGAAAGTCTTTATTTCATTCTTCTTTCTAACCATGAATTAAACCAATAGAAGTTAAAAAATATGGTGCTCTTGGAATTATCTTCATCATATTTGATGATATTTCTGCATCAGACTAATACTTTTGTGAATTAGTAAATAGTTGATGGTCTTTGTTTTGAAAATCAAGAATACTAATAAAATTATAACAAGATGGTGATAGCAATAATGATGATGGAAATTACTCTTTACCAACCTGGCTGACCCCAACATGTGTGATCTCAAACTTATTCTTGTACAAAGTTCTCTTCAGGCAGCAGTCAAAAAGCTCCAAACCTCCACACAGTGTACCCTGCATAAGAAAGCAAAATATGTCAACTAAGTTCGCTAACTTCTTATTCAAACTGCTAAAAAAAAAAGACAATCATGTCTTTCTAGTATTTTCAGTGAAGCCATTGCCCTTTCAGTGATAGCAGAACGAACCAAACACCATTAAGTTTCCTAATCTTCAACACACACAATAGCACATCAACATACCCTCCTTGCATGCCCATCATGCCTCCTGTCTCCCTGCCCCCTCCCCCTTCTCCTGTGCCCTCCTTACTCCCCTCATCATGTTTCTTGCTACCTTGCTAGTAAATTCCTTGTGAACATGAAATCTCGAGCTAAGAGATATGTAAATTACTATTTTCATTGAAATTTTTTATTGAAAGCTATTATCACAGGTATCACTTTATCATTAAACTTTAATGTCATTTATGTTTTAGAGAGAACAGAGAAGAGAGAGAAAGAAAAATTCTTGTCACATATGTAATACATATGGCATATTTATTGTCTGAGACAAATTTTCAATATTAAAGTGACAAAGTTTAATCTTATCTCCTTGTATATTTTATTGATGGAGACAAAGCAAAAATGTCAGTATATCGTCGGTTATGTGACAAAGGGACGAACAGATAACAACCTCTGAACGATAAAAAAGCGAACTCTTACCTTCTTTGCATGACAAAGGGGCGAATCAGTCAGATAATTTATTGACCAATGTGCACCTTCATCATGCAGAGAAGTTAAGAGCTCACCTTTTCATCGTAGACGGATTGTTACTTATTCGCCTCAGTGTTGTACAGCCGATGATATGATAGCATAAAGACTATAACTCACAGCCACAACCCTGGATCCATCTTTCTTCCAGGCCAGAGATGTGATGGTATACAAGTTGGGTATTTCTTTTAGTTTAGGTTCCTCCCACATCTGCCTGCGAGGACTCCAGTTGAGCACTCGTAATCTGGTCGAGGCAGTAAGTCACAGGGTAGTTCGAGAAAAAAGGCTCTAATGAATTACTGACACATTTGTCCTTCAGGTATTGGAAATTTCACTCCAATCCTCAATTTAATCAGCAAATTACATTTACACATTATGCAAAAACAAAAACAAAAAAAAAAAACAAAAAAACATTGACACATTTGACATTCTGGTCAACTCTCCATTTTTTTCTCTAATCATCTTTTGACATCTGCAGTCAATGTTTATAAACAATCCCAAAATGCTTGATGTCTCTTTTCAAATTTCATTTTTTTCCTTCATTCTAACACTTAACAGCTTTCTTAAAAGCTATACTTTTTTTTTTAAAAAAGGCATCGATTTCCATACCATTTTTGTAAAACAGGGACTTGGGGCTTTCATCAAACCTAGGATTTTTCTATTCTGTTTTTATATCTCACTTTTTCCTGATTTGCCTACCCAATCTGTAGATATATATACAAAACAAACCAACACATAACACCAGACATGTTTTTTCATTTTCTACCTTGTTTCAGATCAATCTTCATCCATTTATGGTGATGTTTCTCTCTTTTAAAGAAAGCTGAGAATGTTTTTTTCATGACATGAGGTAAACCAGTCAAAAAAGGTTCAAGAAGAACATCATTTCCTTTCTACAAGTACTGTAAAATATGTTGGACTCACTTGTCAAAGCTTCCAACCACCACATTTTGACCACTGGGTGAGCACACAGCTGTGGTAAACTCATGTTCATCATCTTCACGACTGTAGTCAAAGTGCTGGAAACTGCGGCCGTCTCGTCCATAGGCAATGATGCGCTTGTCACAACCTGCAGCCACAATAGCATTCTGGGAGAAGGCTAGAGCATAGGGAGGGCACGGGTGGGTGGAAATTTTACCCTGTGGACATATCAATATAAAAACTGGTATGTTACATGACCCCAACATGGATCCATTTTTGTGATACCACATCTCCCTCTCCATAAAATGGTAAGGATTTGAATTTAAGGAAGTGGGATAACAATCAAAGCTCTTTTCTCTATGGATCAGCAATCTCTTAACTATTGGAAGAGTATGTCTGGAGGAATGGTCACTTCAGCCAGGATCCAGTATGGCATTTAAATACATAAATCCACAAGTTCAGGAGAAGAATCGTTAAATCTGTGCTAATAATTAAAATCGTCTCACATTTACATTGCAATTAAATTGCATATAAAAAAGAGAGCTGCCACTCCATAGAATTGGATCTCTTTCTTTGGCCATATCTGAAACTTTGTCTGACAAGAAAAAATGTAAAGATGTTCTAATACCACATTGTTAAATTACCTGGGTATCACCTGAACCCTCATCATCAAAGAAGTAGCGGATGATTGAACCGTCAGCGTGCCCCGACAGGATACCTTTGCCTGAGGGACTACACAAGAACAAACATTTCACCTTTATAATCATTAATAATTGACTGAGTAATTAGATTTCAGTATCATTAGAGGCTAGACTAGTTACTTTCAACTAGTGCTTTCTTTGAACTACTGGTACACTTTCAAGTCGGAGCAGAGTTCAAAACAGCAAATTTCATGGCACAATGGCTTACAATGTTCACATTTTGCTAGTTAAATATGCTGCAAAAAGTTTTATATAGTCAACAATAAACTGAAAATGTCACAGTCTCACATCTCATTCAAGAAAGGAAGTGAAAAGAAAATTGTGCACCTTGCACACCTGATTCAGATATGCACAACAAACTGAAAAATCCACGCAAATAATGGTTATTCTGTTCACCAGAATATAAATCAATGGTATATTAGAGTTAGAAAGACATTTGTATTTTTGTAATGATTCTATTAAAGTCAATTAATCTTTCCTAGCTGACAAAAGTTTTGTCTTCACTTACTTGTGTGACAGAGAGACAACATAAGACTCTGTGGCATATACTGTTGCTGATTTGTTGGTTCTAGTGTTGGCAGATCTCACCTTGAAAAAAAAATTGAGCACAGGTATGACATAACAATATAAATAATGCACCATTACTTTTTCATTCAATTTATACATTACTATCACTCATCACTAGAGACAAGGAAAGATATATTTCTCTTCTTGTAAAACACACTTCTCCCACCAACACTACATGCTCATAACATAATAATTTCTCAACTATGGTAAACTATAGCATAAAGCACTTGCTGGAATGTATTGCCCAGGAAATTTGGAGTGGAAAAAGCTGGCTCACTTCAATAAAAATGACTTCAACCACAAAAAGACTAACAAATTCAGGACTTCATGCACAGCTCATGATCTATGCAAGCAAGCTACTTTTAAGTTTAGTTCTATTTACTCTTGGATAATATTAGTAATGACATGATTGTAATGTTAAGAAAATCATGATATCCATTACAGTGTGATGGTTTTGAATACGTCCTATACCCCTAGGATGTTGTTGTTGGTTATATTTTTTTCAGCTATGTTTCTTTTCTCCACTGCTCCATTAGAGCTCCAAAGCTTGTGGGTTTCATTTCTCTTTTTAGTTACCTTTCCATCTGCCAAACCATAGATGATTGGCTGATCTGGGGGCCAGATAAGACAGGTAACGGCACTTTGTTGGACAAATTTGTTGCATATAACTTTCTTCTCTCCCCTGAAATGAAAACCAAAATTTTAGCCATGGATGGAGATCCCTATGATAGTATTTTCCCGATATTTCCTAAAAATGGCTTTTATTGTGTCAAGAGAATCTTCATTTTTGACTATAAAACTGTAAACACATGCAGAACATATCCAAATCTGTAATTCAACAACCTAAACATGACCATAGTTCAAAAGACAATTAAAATGTTTTCTATATAGAAAGTGTGTTAAAAATAAAAAGCACTTTGCTATGATCCATCAACAGAGCATTTATGCTGTACCATTTATCTGCAGTGCAAAATACATGTAGTTCTGATGAGTAAACTGACTGTCAAATCATGCCACAACACTATAAGAAAAGCAAATAGCTAGTATTTCAATTCTCTTCACTCTCTCACCAGTCATCTCCAATTTTGTAGACATATATGATGTTGTCTGTTTGTCCTACCGCAATCTTGGTCGAATCACTTGAAAATACTAATCCTTTGACAGTGTAACTTTTCTTGCCATACTGCAATAGCATATTATACAGAGTGAAAAGTTATTTAAAAATTAGGCCTAACTATTAGCCCTAATATGTACAGCATACTACTATGTACTATGAAACAGTATTTGTCATGCTCTGAAAGAGAACAATAACAATCAAAGAATTTTTAGTCAATAACTTCAATAACAAATTTAACATTTTCAATTCAAGGAGGCAGAAATGTTGGCAAAATTCAACATGATGCTTGGTCTTACCAAAACCTAAACATACAAGTTTACCATTATTTTTACATTTTTTGGGGGGTTTATTTTAATAATATAGTTTATGTATATACACTTCTAAGTTACAACAAAATATAGCTCAAAGTTATAAAATTTTCAATTTCTCCATAGCCCTTGTTTATTTGTTTTACCTTAGAGTCTGCTGGTTTCAGAGAGAATTTATCTCTCTTTTCTCCTTGCTCATCAAACAAAACAACAACTCTGTCCCATGTGCAAACTGCCAACTTCTGATTATTTGGAGAGAATGCTATAGCACAGATTTTAGCTGCTCCATCCTAAAACAAAAGGGAAAAAGAAACCATACTTGTTTTCCCTAATATTTCAAAAGTTTCTGCCAGCAATTTTACACTGTGACAATAGATTGTTGAATTGAAATATTTTCCAACATAACACTAGTAATAGGACCTATTATAGGTATATTTTTGATTTATCATTGATGTGATTTTAACTTGGATCAAGAGAACCACACGTAAATGAGCTATAGTGGGACAGAGAATAAGAAAGGATATCAATGGAACTAAAACTATAGTTCACTGAATTTGATATCCTTCGCTGAATGTCTTTCATGTAAGTAATTTATTTTATCAGACAACAAATACATCAAAAAATAGTATGTGTGAGAGGTTATAAATTATGCCTACAGTTCCACAGAATTATCACATAACTCTTATGAACTAATATTGTAAAAAAATGATTCCTTCATCATTAATAATACTGCTAAGATGCAGTCCTCGGGAGTAGATTGTCATTGTTTTGATCATCAAGTAAGACTAAGAGCCCTCCTCCTTTTGAAATTATAAAAGATATTCTGATTTTGTTATCACATATTTTTGTGATCTTAATTACAACACCTCTTTTGAAGATAATTTCCTGGGTGCTTTACTGCTTTATCTATTTTTTTTTCAAAAGTGGCCAAACTACAAGACAAGAAAACTCAGATATCACCTGATGGGGTATTTTACTTTAACAGGTGATGTTACCAATTTATCAGCACTATTCACCAGATAATGCCACATTCTTATGATGTGTGAAAGACACTGAATACCGAGATTTGTTTTTCTGAGCATACTATAAACAATCCAGATCTGGCTGAATCCAGATCTAGGACGACTCTTGCAACTGTTCGAGGATGACAGGGCATGATAATTGTTATAATGCTGGCTGGAACCTAATGCTAGGCCTAATGTTAGATATTTATAAAATATTATAAAAGAGTATTTTATGATTAATGGCGACTCACCATTGGTGGAAGCAGCGTCTTCATGTGCTTCAATTGCATACTGATGTTTTTATCATCCGATAAAATCGGAAGGCTAACTTTATGTACGATTACTTGACTCTGTTCTTATGCCGAATCTCACAAGAACGTTGGTTCACATAGACGCGCACTTGCTGGAATGTTAGCAACGTGAAATGTTATTTTTGAACCGCCAAAGCGTATTAAATGGAAACGCTCGATTCTGTTTGACATGGAAAATTGCTGGTATTGGAGATATTCATATTTCTCTTTGTGACTTTAGTCCATTTTATAATGAAACATCTTCAACAATGTTCAATTCTTTTTTATTCGAAACTTAATCTCTCTCATGAACTGCTCAACTTCCTTAGGAAGGCTACTGATTATGATTTTGTTTTATACCAATCATTTTTGGTCCAAGTATAAGGCTCTTGTTGGGCCACCGATTGGATGTATTATAAATGAAATATTTTTAGTTCATCCATGGTGTAGGAAAAAGTGGATGTTCCGTTAAAGAAAGCATATGCAGGAATGGATTTAAGTAAGACAACATCAGCTAACAAAACAAACAAAACCAAAACAAATTATTTTGTCAGAAAACACGACTTATGTTTTTCTGCCCTCAAATGTTCCTGTTTCTTAATATAGAACTTTCATTAAGAGCTAGGAATTTCATAGATAATTAATATTAATAATGGTACAGTGAATGCTATCTGATTTAGTGTTTTGTTCCCCCCCCCCCCTTTTTTTTTTTTTTTTACAAATACATTCATTTGATATTAGACATGAAAATAATCTGGCAACTCTGGGTTACACCTTTCCATTTGTTTAGACATGGCTGCCTGCAGTAGAATAAGACGTTTTTTTACACCGGAGAACACCGTGCGTGTTGTGGAACTGGTAATGCTTCGTTTAAAATGACATTATTTATAGACTTCTTACAACAATTGGACCTAAATTCGTTGTTGAATTTCTAAGTTTAGAGAGCAAATTTGTCCGGGCATTTAACAAATTGATAGATCTAGTTTTTTTTTTTTCTTCTTTGCCTCATTTCTGCGGGAAATGTAGACTGTAGTCTCTATCTAGTCATTTTCCTAAATAAACACAACACTTAGATCTAGATATGAAGTCCCTTCATTACATAAATGACTCTGCAAACTCAATGGCTTTTCCTTTCATGTGATAAAACTAACCTTGGGCAGATTGAGAACACTGAACCAATACCTTTCGTTATGGAACCCATAGATCCAATTACTGGACGCAGGTTTGCGAACATGGTCCTGGCCTATTTCTCAGAAGTGGTAACTCGAAAGTAGAAATGACACATATCGATTATTACCTTCCAGTGATATATGATTATGATTGCTATTTTAAGTCTATTAGAAACTCATTTCCTAAATTGAGCTTTTACCTGCTAAGGTGAAGTTATCTGGAGGCTAGCGCTCAGTCCTCTGATGGTAAGCCCACTCTGAAAGTCATCTCCCAGTTAGAAGCCTGGCACCAGGGATTGAAACTGACTGTGTTTGTTAAGTGTTGGCTGAATTAAGGGTAGAATGACTTCATGTCTGACCACCAGTATTTTGCCATATTGAATGACATTGCAATGTACTAAGTACTTTCTTTAGACAGCAACCAAATCCAGTAAACTAAAACTGGTAGTTCAGATATATAACTATATTTATGTAGAATTCCAGCAAGTATGAGCCATATGAATTTTCTATAAATGTCAGTGATGTGACAACAGTCAGTAATCAAAATGAGCTCTAAGACTAGCCTGAAAAATGTTCATGTAATGAAGACCTAATTTACCAGCAACTCTTGATCTGCTGTATTTTTACAATAAAATGTACTGGTTTATTGACGACTCATTTATAGATGTTGTTGCTCCATTACGTCTGCCTCCAGCTATGAACAAGACAATGAGCCATCCATTAAGATCAGAAAATTAAAAGACAAGTACAGAAAGAAATTGAACATTGATATAATAGCGGGCAAAGGAGGGAGGAAATTAAATGAAGTATAACTATTGTTTACCCATCTCTCTAAAAAAATTCCTTGAAATTTGCTCCTGTTTTTGTCCAGACTGATTTATTTGACCTTCCCATCTTTAAAAATTCATAGGCAGACCAGAGAGATAAATTTAAAAAATCAGGGAAATTTATAGTTTAGAAACATTTAAAACTAAGAACTCAAAAAGTAGGGTTTTTTTTAATCTTCCCTCTTCCCGGATTACCACACATCATATCTGTCAGTTGTCAGCATTATTCTTATGAAAAGTTTTCCAAGAAATTCTTCTAGTTTTTATATTATGTGGGTCACCTAGTGCCTGTCTTTTGGTTAGATCTAGTAAAACAATGAAGCTCTCTGACTGCAGTGGGGGATATACATGTAGTTGATACTTGACTACTCTGGCCCTGGTGGAAGAAGTGCTTTTGTTCAATCTTTTCTAGAATTTGAATTTCACATGATGGAGTAATTCTTATTTGTGTAAATTTGTTCTGTTTATAGTTAATTTTTTTAAATGTTCCTTTTTTTATGCTTGCAAAGAGTCATAGTAGTTTTAATTTTTTGTCCTTTTAGATATTTGCATTGTTCATTGTGTCAGTAACTTTTGGATGGAGTGACAAAGGTGTGAAATACTCAGATCTCAACAAAGGTGACTATGATGAAGGAGGAAATTTTGTATTCTTTATGATGATTGGCATGGTGTCCTTACTTTTCCTGCTATGTGTCCTCATCTACTCGATGGTTTGGAGTCCAAGGATTTTCTCTCCTTGTCTGGTAAGACCACATTGTTGGATGAATATTCATATACGTATATGTACACTGTAGAATAAAATTAAGTTAGAACCATCTTGAAAATTAATAATTAAAGAACCACCTTGGTTGATTATTTTATTAAATTAAAAAGACACTGCAGTTAAATATAAACTTGAAGGAAGGGGAAATGGCACAGGCATTATCGTCGTGTATACTTTATATTCAAACATTTTGTGAATCATGGGATAAGTTATAAAAGGAAATTCTTAGTTCTCCCAGAGGGATGTGGCACAGAATGAAGATTGAAATAGTAAATTGGGAATGAAGTTTTGGACAAATAGAATAAATTTGGAAAGCCATGTAGTAAGTTGGTGACTTTTTCATTAACCCCTTCATTGCCATCAATTTTTCATTATCCAGTACAACACTGATTTTGGCTTGTTTGGTTAGCCATGTTTAGTTAGCGCACATATTATGGCAGGCCTAGACTTGGATTTCTTTGCAGGAGGCCCTCCTCTCTTCAGTGTTTTCCCCTTACCCGCTCTACTAAATAGTCTGTCTCCATAGTAGAAGGCCTGCATTCAAATCTAGGTGTACTTGTTGAGGATGAGGGACCATCATTACTACTCAATCTTGATGTCTCAGAGTCTGGCTCTGGTTCGCTCAACACATATTCTGACCCAGTATCATCATATTTGTCATCTTCAGCCTCTTCACCTAGCAAAATACTGATACATGCATTTAGATAAAAAAGGGATTCATGACAGTGTTTCTCAGACATTTTGGTGCGATTGTAGATGTCTGCTAGACGATTGTTTACATCCTGACTTCAACTGTATGTATAGATCAACTGTAGTTCGAACAGTAAAGAAACCAACAAAAAAAAAAAAAAACAGTATCGAAATTTGAGACACGACATGATGAAATCAGCTCCGGTCAAATTTTGAGTACATGGAGTTGTTGATATCGCTGTGAAAACTATTCATTTCCCTTTCTGTGAGTGAAAAAATGTTTGTTCTACTTTAAGTAGGAGTCCAGCAATTAGCAATTAAAGAGAATAAGAGTGATCGGTTGCTGCAGCTAAATTTAGTGAGAAAATGGCCATTCACTTTGTAAATTCTTCTTAATCCTTATTAGGCCATGCCACTAAATTACAGTTTTGGGACTTTTTCACAAGAATCTGTTTCAGCAAATTTTAACTCTGAAATGCATTTTTAGAGTGATATAGAAGAGTTCTATGAAGAAAAAAAATGCGTTAAAAATTCATTTGCTGTAGCAAAACGTGATTTCTCCAGTAACCTCAGTTTGACGAACGCCTGATTTCATCATGTCGCATCCCCTTTGTATTTTTTATTGCTGAATCCAAATTCACCCAGTGCTTGTGGCATTTCTCTGTACAGGGTCATTGAAGAGGCATGTCTTTCATGACTTACAATATAGTATGGCATATGGGGATTGGGAACCTTGATATCGGCAGTTTCATGTCGTAACTGGTATTTCATGGCAATGCAACTTGCACACTTTCATGACGTACCAGGCACATCGTATAAGGGATGAAAGGGTTAAGAATAACCTCCCACATTCTTGGAAACTGACTGTGTCAGAACATGTGCCAAGTATAAGTAAATACATTTTTTAAAAATTATTATTTAATATTATAAATTTTAATTTAATATTTTCTCTCCTCTAGGACATTGTCATCAGTGGCTCCATGAGTTTGCTGACCTTCATTGCCTCTGTGGTATTGGCTCATGCCCTGTCCAAGCTGGGGAAATCTCTTGCTGTTAGGGAAGCTGGCCTAACTTTTGGAGCCTTTCAAGCTGCTCTGGTAATTTTATATCATAAGTTGCCTATCAAAAAAGAAACAGGGAAAAAAACCCATGCTCTGCAGACTTCACTTCTTAGTTATCTCGGTAAAGTTATACTTAAACAACATAAATCATTATATTGTCAGATTTTATTACTATTTTTATTATTTGTAGAACATTGGATTCACTACTATAATGTAATAGTTGTCATCAGATGCTTCAGTCTTATGTTTAGAGCATAGTTCCATGCTCTAAGTCTTCAAATTTGCTGTATTCCACTGATGTGAGAGATAGTTTGATTTAGCTAAATATTATTGTTGTTTTCCAGTGGCAATAAATTCATTGTTTCTTAGAAAATATCACCACACTTAATTTTAAAGTTTATCACTATCCTACAGCTGTTCTTGTTGGTACAGGTGCAAATATCAGACAATGGAACCAAGGTTTATAGGACATGAGGGTGATACGTTCTGCTGGACACAGTTTTGAATTCCATCTTAAAGTTTAGATCAGGGTTCATAGATTTCATGCATGCCACCCTCTCAATGATTAGACCCTTTGCCATAACGTGGGACTTAAAATAGGGTCACAGAGGTGCTAAATTCAGATGTCACCAAACAAATTCATTTTTGGCACATATGAGAACTACTATCACCTGCATAGTTTCACCAAGTGCAAGACCTGTAAGATGCTTGGTTGCAAAGATATTGTATTGTAAGTTACGAACATGAGACATTGTCTTGTACACATCAGTGATGACATAGATCAACAAATATCAACAACAGATGAAAAATTAAAACTTTTTCTCTATTGTATCAAGCATATTTATTATGCATAAAACATAAAAGGAAAAAAAAGGGCAATAAGTGGTACAAAATATTATATTCAACAAATTTGTGTCATCATCGTTATGTACAAGTCTGTAAAAAAATGACAGCAATTAAAAACATTGCAATGAAACACAAAAGAATAACCAAAGAAAGAATTTTACATTATAGAAAGTCAGCATTTTGTGAAGCATAGAACACTTCAGAGGAATTACAAAAAAGTGCCAGTATGCGGTTGAAAATCGTAAAAGAAGTCAAAATTTGACTTGTACATAACAATGATGACAGCAAATGTTACCATTATAGTAATATAATAAAATTAAAAGTTATGAGCTCCAAAATACTTCAGATTTAAAAGAAAGGGGAACTAATATGTTCTCAACAACGAAAATAGTTTACGTCATATATATAGATCTAGTTACAGAGAGACTTTGTCTTGTACATAACAGTGACAACACAAAACATTACTATTCAACAAATTTATGTCATCATAGTTATGTACAAGTCAATACAGATATAATTCAAGGCATTGCAATGAAACACAAATGAACAACAGAAAAGTGTTTCACTTTATAGATATTCATAGCATTTAGCACATCAAAAGAATCAATGAAAAATGCAACTGTACAGTTTAAAATCTTTTTTAAAAAACTCAAAATTTGACTTGTACATAACAATGATGACAGAAAATAAAAATCTATAATATTTTGTTGAAAAGTAAATTTTGTATCATTGATTTCCCTTATTTTAGCATAAGCATAAATATTTGCTACTTAGTGCATCAAAAGAAAAATAGATGTTTCTTCACTATTGTTGTTATTTTTTATTGATTTGTGTCATCACCGTTACATTCAGTTTATCCTTTCTTGATCCTTGGTTACACCTGGACTTAGGATTTGAGTCAAGACTGAGAAATCAAAGCAATTTGAGAACTGTATGAAACCGTTATACAGCTCTTAGATGTAGATCTAACTATTAAGGGGGATATCAAGGTTTATATATTGAATTTTGTTTTTGACATCATCAAATGAGGACACTGGTACGTCACGTGCACGTTTTTTTCTTCTGTTATTACTCCTAACACATTCATAAGAGCAGAAAATGATATTCAAGTTCAATTCATATCCAAATTTTCACAAAAAGTAAAACTAATGTTTCTGATCATCTTTGGAGATGAAATTCTATAACTGGTACATAACATCTGTCTTGTACATAACTTGACAGCAGTCGTCATGTCATCATTTTTGCATCAGAATGATCCCTAGATCTACAAAAACGAAAACAAAGACATGCCAGTATCACACTTAGTGGAAGTATTCTCCGATTAAACCATGACATAGTAAAGGAAATGTGTTAAAAACTGTAAAAGGCTAAACAAAAATGTCTTGTACATAACATTAAAACCAGATGACTTGTATGTAACATGACAGCAACGGTTGACGACACATACAACTGATGTCTTGGGCTGTCGGCTATGCCGTCTTTGAGGAAAACAAAAGCGGAAACAGATATAAGGAATCAATAGTCATCATTTCCGGTGGTCAAAGTTGAGCCGGTTATTAAAAACTAGGAATGAGCGTAAGTTTCTTGTACGTCACAAAATGATGACAATTTTGTGTCTAATAATAGATTCCAATGAAATTCATCGAAGTGCCGATCAGTTTCACTTTTCATCGCTTATTTTTAGTTGAAAGTGAATAACCTACTATTTGATTGGCAAGATAGCTAATGACGTCAGATAAAATTGATTTTTTTATGAGTACGACGCAAATGACGACATGGCAAACGTACAAGTCACTCAACTTTCAAGTCATGTAAGTCAGAAAATGCTGGAAACTTCATAAAATCCAATTTATTTTATGAAAATTCACTATATTCTCAATGTCTCTAAAGAAAATTTCGACCTAAAAGCCATGTTTATTGGGGTTGGTTTAGTCTTAAATACAGTCTGCTTGGAATGACCCTCGAGTTTTTCCTTAAAAAACATGAAATTTTGTGCAGTTAACTCATTTACAAGATAAAGAGACCAACACATCCTACAAAACAGCTCATGCTGATTTCTTATCCATTTTACCATACACATGTAGAGTTTGAAATTTAAAAGATGAAAATTAATACTTTTCCAGAGGTTTCAATTAGTGATATAGGATTTTCCCCACGTTTTGGCAAATGGTCATTAGAAAATTTATTTCAGTGGCAGGTTTCACTTTTCACAGTTTTACTCCTGCTGCGGTTTTTGATTTCAGGTCTTTGGCATTGCTCTTGCCCTGCTGTTCGCTGTCAGTGCTGCTTTCGCTGTGTGCTACTACAGGAAGAAGAATGAATTTATGATGACTGACTCCCGAACAATGGCAGATCTGCCTGATGACATCCCAACATAATGCCAGTTTTCATTTTCTGCCGTGTTGTATAATTATGGTGGAACATGAAACATACAGACACCATATCACCAGCACAAATAACAAAACAGAGCAAGAGAATCAGACTTGAGTAGCTCATTTGAGAAGTGTTGATAAAAGTTTTAATATTATTTACAAGGCACTGCTAATTACTGTTTAACAACATTTACCTTCTAATTAAAGTGCGATCGACATATTGTGACTTACAATATTTCCAATACTCATTGTACTTTGTAGCAACATGTCATTCTAGTCTTTAATTGTAATATTATTTACAAGCACTGCTAATTACTTTTTAACGACTTTTACCTTCTAATTAGAGCGTGATAGACGTATTCTGACTTACGTTATTTCCAATACTCATTGTACTTTGTAGCAACATGACATTCTAGTCTTTTATCATAAGAGAAAAGATGCACACATGTAGAAATCGTTGATTCTTAGATATTACCAATGAGAAATGTGAAAACTAATGAGAGCAGGATATTGTTATTTTGTTGACGTGTCAGAAATTGATATTGATGCTTATGTTAAAATGAAGGCTGCTATTATCTGCTTGACAGTCATTAATTGTTATGTGGGGATGGGGCTTGGATGGGGAGGGGGAGGGGGCAGCATGGTGTATGCTTGATCAGCAAAGAATCAGGCAACCTATGGAAAAAATCCACACTGAAACAAAAAATTGAGAATCTCAAATATCCCACTACAGGTATCTGTGAATATATAGGCCACTTCTTTAAAAACAAAGCTGTTTTAAAAAATAAATAAATAACTTTGATGTTCATAGGTTGACTATTTATATATATTCTTGCATCTCCCATACATTTGCTATATACACAAGGCCGATTTCTCCAAGTACTGGGTTTGAGTCAGTCGTGAGATCATGAAGTCAGGGAATCGTGTCTAGCTCACTCATCTTTATCCAATGCTGATTTCTCCAAGTATTGGGTTTGAGACAGTTGTGAGACAATGAAGTCAGGTGATAATGCTCAGCTCACTAAATCTTTATCCATTCCCAATGTTTTTTGGTATTATATCTATTTCTGTGGTGGGGCTCAAGGCTAAGGTTAGTAATGCAGTCATTGGTATGAAAGAGATGAGGAGAAACTGCATAGCAGCTATGATTGACATGAATCAAATATTTGATATGTTCAGACGAATCAGATAGTGAGCTGCATTTATATGTCACATGAAATTTAAAACTCTGATATTTTCATTTTAAACATGAAATATTTTATTTATTTCTATTTTATTTTCATTGTTGCTATGGCCAGTCTTTGTTCTGATGTTGTCAGATATTTACACTTTAAGTCATAGATCTCAGTAACTAGTCTGCCTTGCACTTTTGTGCAGGGGGGAATCAGGAGATGGCAGACAGGAAATTCTTTTGTACACATTGTAAGGTTCTTTGATATATAATGTGATTTAGTGTTTGCAAAAGAGCAGGGTGGGTAGCAGTCTGATACTGTAACCTTCTATTGGAGCTACCTCATTATAGTATGAATAGAGGTGGAAGTTAGGCTGTGTTTATGAAATTTGCTGTTGTTCATCATGCTGCGTTGGTTTGGTCCTTTATACATTGTAGCAAGTCATGAAGGACTACAAGTCCTGTCATCCCTGTGAGAACAGAAGAACGTGAAGCAGGGGTTCAGTCAGTGTTCTTTGTGCGCAGACTTCATGCTGTCTACAATCTGAGACAACAAAGTTTGGATGGGTGAGACTGTGATCATAGAACTGTACTGATTAATGCTCATATTCAGGGTTTTGTTTGGGATATAATCTCTGTCCAGTCTGTGCCATATTTTCTGTGTTCTTTTTTGTGGAAAACAACCTGCTTTTTTCAGTTCTTTTATGTATGATAGCAAAGGATGAGCCAGTAACACTTCCAGGTTTAAAGCTCAGTCAGATGTAAGGGAGACATTGTAAATGCTAAAGTCCAGTCGAGCTCTTAGTTTATCTGCCTGCCATCATGTGGAATCTCATACCAAAATCTGATGCTCACAGGCAACTACATATGGACACTCAATGGAACGCTCTCTGCAGAATTGGTTCTGGCCTTCATTGCTGCACACTTTATCACTTGATTGTTGTGCCCTCCATTTTCATAAGCTTCTCATCTTTTGGGAATAGCTTGCCTCCACTCAGGTCTGTTTGTGGTCAGGATTTCCCATTGGTCTTTGATGGTATTACAATTAGATAGCACAAGAGAAAAAGTGGAGGCCAGGATATCCAGAAAACTGGGGAAGAACTGGAGTGCTAGTGTTGGTAAGTCATAGTAGTAAAAAGCGAAGTAATAATAATAATAATGGAGATCATTTTTGTAGTACTTATCTCCCATACAGTATGTGATCTAAGTGCTTCACTATCTTTTGTTCCGCTGATAGATCTAGAGGAGACATTCCCAAACATTCTCAGCCTCCTGGGAAGCAGACGAGGCCTGACAGGTGGCAGTCTAACAACAACATTCTCTATCCACAGTCAGGTATCAATTTTAATCTGAGTCAAGTCAGGAATTGTGTCTTTCCCAAGGATAAAATGTTGAGAGCTGTCAGGGATGGAACCTGGAACTTTTGATCCTGACCTCTCGCAAGGCAAAACTCATACATAATTATTAGTTTTGCAAGAATGAAGAAGCAAGCTGAGTTCTCTATTAACAAGTGGAATCAAATGGGGTTGACCTTAGTTCTGACATATCACTTGTCAGCTTTTAATTCATGCTATGTTTAAATCATTTGGTAGGATTTGTACCTTATTTTCCTTTGCATAATTATTACAATCAAAATTTGATGTGAAAAACCTGCTTCAATGTTCAAATTCAACGAATCCATATTTTCTTAGCCCTGTACAGTGCATATCAAATGTAGTATCAGTTCATCGGTGTATATGTTATATTTGTGATATTGTATGCTGTGCATTGATTTTATATGTAGTTTCCTTTATGTTATCAATATTATAAACAGGTTCTTATCAACAAATAAGTGTTTTTGTTATTTCAGGTTCAGAGTTATTGTAATTTTAATATATATATTTTGTGTCTTTAGTGCACCAGGCATTGTGATCATGAAAGAGGCGAATGCTATTGAATCAGATTTGGTAACATGAGCTGTGGCCACTTCATTGTGTTATAGTCCTGTGGCAGTGCATGGGAGGGGCAGAGGTGGATGCAGGGGAATGGCCACATTTTGTATCCTATCTCACTCCAGGACATATGTAACATTTTCCCTTTGGTTTTTTACCTGAGACTATCTTTTGCATGTTTAAAGGAAAAATTGTATTCTCGCAAGTAACTCATTGCTAGACCTGTCTCATTCTTACTGATATTTAGTAGTATAACCCCTTCATCTAAACATGAGGGCTATTTCTTGAAATTATTTTGATGTCAACCAGAAGTGTATGTAATGAATTTGCAGACCAGTGTGTATCATAAAACAGCTGGCGGGACAGGCTCGTTATGTCCCTGGCAGCAGGGCCTCGATGTGGGACAAGGTAGGCAACCCCCCCCCCCCACCGAGGGAGGGAAATGCCAAAGGACCACGGGATTGGGGGATCCCGTGAGTCCCCTGTCTGTGCGGGACAAGGGGTGCACAGCACCAGGAATGAGAAAGTCGCTCCCCAGTAATACCAGGGCAGCACCTCACAGAAGGTAGTCCAGACGAAACGGCCCCATGATGCCCACTCCACGTCCTACGCAACCGTTTTCAAGGTGGAAGCCAGTTGTGATTGGTTACAGTAGGAGAGGGTTGGTATATGACCCCCTTCTCTACACGGCCACCACAACTGGGCCCACATGTGATGGGTCGGTCATTACCCCAGAAATCCTGAGGGAGGACTCAGGGAGTAGAATTTCGATCAAGCACTGCACAGCATTTCCCTGCAGCGAGAAGGAGCACTGGGCAGGCAGGAGGTGGATGGCACAACGGCCAAAAAGTGCAAAAGCCAAGTCTAAAATGCAGAACGCAAGAGATGGATATCCTGATATGGCACAGCCTTGTGAGGCATGCCAAAAGGGTCTCAGATATCGAATCGAATCGAAAAAAAGTACCACATTTGGTCATATCAAGATATAATAAATTCAGGCATGAGATTACTTGAGCTCTGGCTCAAAATTAGATAAATCACACTCTTGTGTACTATCTGTTTTTCTAAGCTGTTAGCCGAGACATTGAAGTTGAGATACCAGAAACGTCTTCTTTTTTTTTTTTTGAACTTGTCCCTCGTGAGAGATATGAGCACTGGCACATTTGCTCTGGACAGGGCAGTAAATTCAAAATGTCATTGCCACCCACAGCCTAACACAGCCAGAGATATTGAATAGAAATATCGAAATGTTCTGCATTGCGATGTGGCAAATTTAGCATATGTCTTGCGCCTAGAGCAAATGAATCGGATGTTCTGCTGGGATATTTCAAGTTACGGCCGTTTTTAACTATTTTCCGAACTGAGATACCAAAGTTTCTTACTTACTTTTCACAAAACGAAAATTCAGTCTTTTCTAACCTGAAAAAAGAAATTGGTATCCCGAGTCGGAAAACAGTTAAAAACAGCCGTATCTCGTGATCGCCCGGAGCCACTTCCGACTCATTTGCCCTGGACGTAAGACATATGCAGTTTTTGCCATCATCAGCTAGTCATACCTTGATGCTAATAATAAGCTGCACATCATGGTGCTTTCCCCAGGAAATGTTTTAAAGGCTGGAGATTGCAAAAGTTTGACTTACTAAATGGGAGCATCATAGAAACATGAGACAATAAGCCTGGTGTAGCACAGTTTGTTCTGGTGCCATTGATTATGTAATGTATGATAAATGTAATTCAGACTTTGTCCATATCTCTCTGACTGCTTTTATCTGAAATCTTGGTGAGAATATATATTGTAACTTTTTGGGTTTTTTTTTTTTTGCTACGTACAGTGTCACCATTTCTTGAAATATTTGATGATTTCAGTTTTTTAGTTGTTGTGCCGTTTTTTTAAATAATTGAAACAGGAGTGCATAATATTATGGACACTTTTAAGAATACTCAAAATATGTAGATTTTTTTGACACAATAACGTATGGTGGATGCCCAGTAATGGGAGTGGAGCTGAAGTGAAAGGAGTGTACATTAATTTACAAGTAACAAGATGAGTAGATTAACTGTTTGACTGCCAGGTTCATATGTCTCTGAATATGTAGATTTCTTTAGATTTCATTTGAATGCAAAGACTTAGATTTGGCTACCAGTTTTTTTTGCAGCTGCACACAGTCTCACTAGCAACAGGGACAGGTTGGGGTGGATGAAAGGCTGAATGTGATACAAAAAATATAAAAAAAACTAGCTAGGGATATCAAGATAACTGCAGAGTTTGTATGAAGACATATATATATGTATGTGTGTCACTGTCACATCTGCTACTGGAGATCAAGGAAGAGCATGTGTTATTGCTGTGCATTCGAGGGTTTCTGTGATCTTGTTAACCTTTTCACTGCCATGACTATTTGAACTTTATTCTGCAATCTTTCCTGCATTAAAACTGATGACTTGTCCAGCACTTCAAAATACCAACAGTCTTAGGCCTACTCAGTGTTGGTGTTTTCATTGTGCCAAGGTCGACTCACTGAGTTTAAAATGATATCTAAATATTCTGATGAATATGTCCATGGCAGATACAGATGTCTTGATCAGGTATGGCAACATAGTCAGTTTGCATACTTTCAAATGTGTGAGAACTGACAGAGGCAGGGACACAGTATCATGTGTCAGCCTAGGAACATAGCCTACATTATGTTTTTGATATGTTTTCATGGTTGAGTTTTCTGAAATGTACAAATATGTTGTCATCCCTGAATAATGTATGTATGTAGCCTGTAGTTTCTGCCTATATTTCCTCATTGGTTTTTTTATTTTATTATCAGTGATGAAGGAAATTAAGTTGTCAGTCTGTTCAGCTTCTCCTCCTTGAGCACCTAGGAAAATAATGTACATGTAATTACATGGACAGTTGACCCTCGGGTTGCAAACAGCTTGATTTACGAACAAATCAGTCTACAAACAAGCTTTGAGAACCAATTTTATCTTCGATTTACGAACATTATTTGGGTTACAAACTTGTCCGCTTCCCGATCCCATGAAACATGCACTCAGTTGCGCTTTGTCAAGTATGAGTACACATGTGTGTTTGGGTGATGTGCTTTTATGTTTTTTCTTGATGTGTGAGTGTAACATACATTTTAGCCCCAGTTACACCACAGAAAAGAAATTTAATTAAATGTAATGCTATAGCGTATTTATCTATGATTAAGAATACATGTACATGCATTTTGATTTAATCAAATATTCTTCATAAAAAAAAGTTAAAATGTGGAAATACCATACATGTTTTTCTGAGGCTGAAACGGATTATTTGTATTTATTCTCATTTCAGTGTTTCGGTTTACAAACAATTCGGTTTACGAACAGTCCCGGTACAGATTAAGTTCATAATCTGAGGGTCCACTGACCATGTACATTAAGTTACTTTGCTGGGATTATTACTATTAGCCGTGTGATGGAATAGAAACATAACCCCTCAATTCGGTGGAATGTGTTACATTGTATATGTGTGCATGTTTGCTGAGAGGCTGACTAGATTTGAGTTTGAATTTTACCAGTTATGTCTGTCAGGATTTCAGTCTTTGCTGGTCCTGTAGATGTGGAATTTAAGTAAAAAAATATGTTGTTGGTCGGTGGGAGAGGGATCTTGATAAACATACTGTTAGAGCTACCAGGTAAGGAGGAAATTAAGTGTATAAATTCTGTTTAGAATAACCTTCTGCTATAAAGATTGTATTTTATATTTTCATACAATTTTATAAATCAGTAGACAAAATGTTACAGGAAATTGGAGTAATTTTGCAACGCATTGGTAGTCTTCCTTCCCCAAGATATTACAGGCTTGTATTGCTCTATGCTCTTGTGTAAAATATCGAGACAAGTGATATAGAAATATGACTATCTGATGGAAGCAATAGCAGGATTGGTTTATCAAGTTTATACTTTAGTAAATGTATGCTTATTTCATCCTTGTTTTCAGTATTGTGAATCCATCATAATCCATGCTCCTTTTCTGAGTCCTTAAAACAGTATTATACCCTTGAGCAGTACTGGTTTTATTGTACACATTTAAGTCACAAAGTTGAGCGGTTGTTGTAGTTTCACTGTGTCAGTCTATGACAAAGTACATGTATTGTAATAGTGTGGTCATGACAGTTTGTGATAATGTGAGAAAAAGAAAAAGACTCGTTGTTATGTCATGTCTGCCTGTGACAGCAGTGAGAAAGGCTGACAATGTCAGTTTGTGTGACAGATAGGTCTGTCTGGCATAATAGATGTTCTGTCATTTTATTAGAGCTATGGAAATATGACACAAGGATTGTGATATGTCTATTTGTGACAGCTGTAGCCATTGTAACAACACGTGTTTGTTAGAGCAAGAAGAACATGACATACAGTCTGCCGCTGTGTCAGTCTGTGACAGTAAAACAAACTAAATGGATGCCATTCTCACATCAGGTTTGAAAAATCTAGAGATCGTATGATCTTAATGTCCATCCTATACCCACCAACACATCCACCTACAGATGCATGTACAAGCAGGCAGATAAACTGAGAAATGGACAATAAGCTTACAAAATAAAATGACAAAGCAACATGAGGGAATTAGGAAATGCATAGATATTCTTTACTGTTTAAACATGTACACGTATGTATGTGCTGTGGGCTCAACAATTAAGAGAATTTTACTCACACCTCATACACAAGAAACGATTCATGCACTGGCGCTACATATATATGGGCTTAACAAATGGCGAGTCTGTTTCATACGTTTTCTGGTCATACACTTAATCACTTATATCCATTCATATAGTATGTTATATGATTCACATGGCGTCCTCCCGCCCCCCTCCCCCCCATTCCCCTCACCATTTTGTCTCTTTCTCTCTCGCAAATTCTTTCTACCTCTGTCTCTTTGCCTTACTTTTTTTCTGTCACAACTCTCTCTCTCTCCCACTTTACTTTGACTCCTCGTCCTCTTTCTTCTTTTGTACGGTCCATTTCTCTCTCTCTCTTTAGTCTCCCAGTTTCACTTTCTCCCTCTCCCTCCCCCCCCTCTCTCTCTCTCTCATACTATATGACATTTCTAAATTACACCATAGCGGCACTTGTATTTTAAATTTACGTCACAAATTTTGAACATATTTTTTTTTATATATTTCTTCCATATATATACATTTTCTTTTTCCGTCTAATGCACAAACACAATACGTGAATATTCTTGTATGTCGCAAAGGCTTACCTAAATACGTATACAAAGAAAATTCCAACCAGAATTTATATGGATGAAGCATGAGATATCTTATCTTGTGGTTAAAAACGTTGTGTTTCAATGCCGATAGCGATAATTACAAAAATGGTGATGGTTATGTCGTAAGGAAGACCAGGCGAAAAAACAACAACAAAAAACCACAGAAACAATCACGAAAAATAACATTCTTACGACAATTTAAAGTTTTGTAGAACTCTTTCTCTCTCTCTCTCTCTCTCTCTCTCTCTCTCTCTCTCTCTCTCTCTCTCTCTCTCTCTCTCTCCTTTCATTCTACACGGTGCTTACACAATTATTTCGATCTGACACGAACAATTTCATATTATAACGAAGATTCATTATGCATGAACTAAATTCAAATATGCTGGATGAAAACATGGAATATCTACAGTATACTAGTCATAGGTATTAAATATTTTTCTGTCGTGGTAGCATGTCACACAAAGCACTAGACAATAATAATTTCAAATTAGATATTGTCATTGTACTTAATCCAGCTTCAGTAGTTTTCTTAACAAACTTACTGTGACACAAACCATCGCTAGTGTACAGCATGGCAAACTCAGAAATGCCAGCAGCGAGTCCTCAACATCTCACTCACTATAATTAAAATTCTTTCTTTCAACATTCTCAACACGCAAACTCAATAGATATATGATATCTGCAACGTATTCCCATTTACACTTTTTATCCTTTCACAGAGGTCTAATTTGAGAATTTGACACAGCCGAATTTGGTAGTTTAAAACACCATGCCCCCTCCTGTTTCCTTGGCTACTACCGACAGAACTGCGTTGTACCATAACATGCTATGAGAACCTAATGCTGATCGTATTTGTGTCCATTATCAGGATGATGGAAGAGAAGCGAACTGAGTTTCTGCTGATAACATATAAATTTATTTATTTATTTACTTATTTATCCATTTATTTATATATTTATATTACTATTGTTATTTTGCACGAAAAAGAATGTCTATAAAATGACCAATACTTACATTACTTACAAAGCAAAAAAGAATAAGTGAGGCTGCATAGCGAATGTCATAGTGAGAATAAAATGTCAAGCGTTCAACTTTCATGAATATTACTTTGAAGGCTATTAGCCTCCCTTTCTCTACATTGATCAATATTTCTGAAGTGTAGCCTATTACTGAAATGTTAACGAATCCAATAACACCAACAGCACCAGGAAAAAGGCACACATTTACGTAGAGTCTTTTGCAATTTTACGATTTTCTTCGAACTTCTAGTACAGCAATATACCATGATAATGCCAGTGGCGTTGAACAACAAGCAGGTGTAGCGAACTGCAATGGCTAAAGAAAGACCTGCGTACTTGCAAGTCGAGAGCATACATCTGTAGGCATTCTACTGGACACTGAGAAACGGCTGCCTCCTTCCTCTTCTTATGTTGATACCTGAATTGTGTAAAGCTTTATCTGATACTGAAGCTGTTTCCAAATGATATCATCGCCATGATTTAACATGAAGGAACCACACGTTTATTTCTGTACTACATAGTTATCTCAAAGTGTCTTGCCGATGTTTGAGAAGGAGCGATATAAAGTGCATTATATTCTAGACTGTCCATTATGAAATACATGTAATGAAGAAAAATATTTATAGGAAACAATCATAAGATTACAGCTATAGCACTGATGCTTCATGAGAACAAAATCACTTGTGCTGTGTCTCACAGAATATTAACATCAAAACAATCCCATTTGCTCCACCGGCATGTCTGGAGATTTTGGGGTTCCATTTTGAAGCAATCGTAGACATGGCAGTAAAGTCGGATGTTACACACCAGACCTGGTGATGCACTGTTAGAATATTTGAGGCTAACTACTTTACATTCTGATTAGTCGTTTTGTGTCTATGTGGGTCTAGAACCAGAATCATAACTCTACAAATTACGATGGCCTCTCGGAGTTCTAAGCTATCTCATCGGTTCGACACTCCGACGGCATGAATACGTATATTCTGTCTGCTTCTCCGTCACTTTTTAGTTCGTTTTGAGCCAATACAATGGCGTCGATGAGCTTTTTTTAATTGGTAAACAGTGATCTCTCGCCCTCTGGCAGTTATGGCAGACATTGGTAATTTCAGTCATTAAAATCGTGTTTGGTGGCACAGCTACTGCCTTCTCAGCGCACTGCCCCTGCGAATACCTCCTTTAGCTCCCCGCCCCGAGGGTTGGCGTAGAAGTGATGGCGTACCCTCCCGGAAAGAGCACACGGGTAGAAAGCTCTGACCGCTAGGAGGGGAGGACTGAGGCACGTTGAGGTTTTGGAAAGGAATGCCTTTGTTGTCTATCTTGGCTGAGTGTGGTGTTGCTATAGGCCTGGCACTGGTGTCTGGAGACAGACGTGATGTGTTGTTACTGCTGTTGGAATTGGGCACTTGGCTGTGCCCTACCACACGTGTGGTGCCAGTACGGAGATTGCCCTGCCTGTTTTTCGAGGCAAACTGGCTGCTTTCTCTCACCAAGGGCGAGTTGTGAGCTAAAGTTCCGTTCACACCAGTCTGTGGCCTGGATAAGGTAGACTTACTCATCTTTGTACCCACCATCTTGCCCGGCCCTTTGGGAGCCAGAGCCGTTGTGTGTCCATGAAGTTGTCGAGTATAGGCAGGCGAATGATGACTGGGATGATGTAAATCTGTCACACTTTCATGCTGGTGATGTGAATTCTCTCTCCCTGAACGGGAATTTCTGAGCATTTCTTTGATGGCACGCACATCGTTGTGCATTTCTTTGTTCTGCTCCCGCAAGAGGCGCATCTCCTCGTAGTTTTGTCGCATGACCTAAGGAGGAAGGATCACTTTAAGTTACCTCTGATGAGCAATAAAAACATCTTACTTTTTCTGTGATTCTTTAATCCGGTCTCTTATTTGTGGATGGAGAATTTGAATAAAAACAAAATTATTAGATTTTATACCAGCTATAAAGGAACTGATTTTATGAAAGACTGGGAAATAGTGAGTTCCCTAAATTGTGGTTCAATGCCACAGGATTCCTTTCATATTGAAAAGAAAAGCTTAAAATGTTGCTGGTGAACTTTGTGAGAAGAAATAAAACACATCATTTATAGACCAAATAGAAAACAATCAAGCAAAAGCTGCCCTATCTCACAATTGCTGAATCTGGACCACATTTTACATTTATCTCCAAAACAGTCATCTGATACAACGCCCCGAATTTATCAGAGACAGTACCTAGATAGAAAGCATTGCAATATAATTTTTCGTCAACACTAGCACTGATTAATTGAATATGGTCGTTTGAGGATCGTGTCACATTTGGATAGTTTATGTCTTTTGTTTCTGAGTGATGTCTTTTCTGTGCAGATAATGGCTGCCTTACAACCCTGAACAAAACAGAAATGTGAAGTAAAGGTAGAATGAAAGAATTTTGAGTAGCGATCAGACCTCCCTCATCCTCTCCACCTCCTGCCTCATGGACTTGGACGTTTTCTCCAGATCCTCTCTGAACTTCGCTTGCAGGGCTTCCCGCTCAGTGTCCATCTTCTTCAGACTCTCGTTCTGCTGTTCTATGATCTGAACACGACACAAAAATGTTATAATGGTCAAGTATTGTCTGGCCGTACCTAGCCATATTCCCAACACAAAGTAAAATAATATTCCCAAAGTCCGTGTTTTTACAGATATCTGAACGGTCGCCGTAAAGTTTTGTATATTACATGTATTTAATGTGCATATGGACCAGTTTAAAGCCAGTTGGTCTTCTTGTTTCATAATAATCTCATCCAAGTGCATAAGCAATTGAACAATGTGATTCACTTTTAACAAGAATAAGAAGGAGAGGAGGCATCAAACTGTTCGTGGTTGGCTCTTGAAGACCTTATACCTCCACGGATGTGTTCTGTTCGCTGACGTGAGAAGACAGCACAAGTGCTCTGTTGACCATTCAGCAAACCTTTCAGGTGAATATGCAATGGAAAATAATCACCTTTTCTCCGCCCCGCCCTCAAATCAAGCTGTCGAGAAAGTGACAGGAACTTCCCTCACTTCCACCTCCCTACCCTCCTTTCCAAATATCCATTCACAAAGACCACACACATACAGAGGCACATTTCATTCCAAGACCAGAAGGTTGAACAGACTAACCCGTCTCTGTCGTCCATCAGTCTAATCCCCCCCCTTCCCTCCCCTATGCCTTACGACATACCTTAAGTGCTCTGGCCAGTTCCTGTTCCATTGTAGTCAGTCTTGACCGCAGCAATTCTAGCTCCTCGTTCAGACGACGGATTTCTTCATTCTGTTGGTGATACAGAGGGTCAGCGTCCAGCTTGTCTTTCTGTTGTCGCAAACGTCCGAACTGCAATAATTTCAACAATAAGTACATCATAAATAACGTCTGTATCAACCATCACTAGCAACGTCAAGGCCATACATGCCATGATATCTATTTTTTATGAATGATGGAGACATCTAACAAAGATTAAGCTTTGCATGTGAGGATAATTTACAGAAGTCACATTGAACTCTTATTTATTTATTTTATTCTGTCATAGCATCACTCGGTTAACTATAACATGAACTTCCAGTAGCAATATTGATGCCTGCCCTTTGACATGCTGTAGTTTTCTGACACAGACTAGAGGAATTTAACAACAAAAGAAAACAATAAACAAAACAAAACACACACACACACACACACAAAATAACTTACTGCCAATTTTGGCAAAACAAAAATACCTGGACTTCTATTTTTTTCTTCTTCTTCTTCAAATATTAAGCTCACCTGTGGCAGATGTGTTCTAGAGTTCGGGAAGATACTGAGTCCAGAGACTGAAAACTTCTGTTAAGAAGATCACTGGCTGCTCGGTTAAACACTGAGTTACCAAAAATAACGTGTCATTTAAACTTTTCAAGTGTCAGCCATACGAAGGCCTACTTCACTATAATTATTAGGTTCATCTGTTATCTATTGACGGATCAAAATATCGTATTTGCATATCAAAAGATAAGTACGTTCTCTTTGACAATAAAATCCAAAATCATTAGCATCTTTTCCTGAAAGAGGAGATTGAGTTAAAAATTGGATATTTGCCAGGTGAAATTGGACTTAGGGGCGGACAGCTAGGTTGACTTTTGGGGAGGGGGGGGGGGTCCTAATGATGGAAACAGTTTCTGTCTCTTCATAAGCCTGGATCCACGGATAGTCTATGGTCTTGAAGGGCAACATATCGGTGGTCGAAGTCGTGGAATGGAAGGGAGAATGATTCAGTCTGAGTCCGAGTTTTTGTTCAACTATGCCATAGCATGACGGCTGATGCATTGTGTCTGGGGCAATTCTGGTTCATGTCTAACAGGTCGCAAATGTCCATTCTATCGAAGAGCCAGAACTGTTCCTGTGAATATTCATCTCGTCAAGAAAGGAGTTTTTACCAAAATGGCCAGGAATTTAGGACTCACGTGTTCTTAATGTATAGTCTTACATCCTTTCCGGGAGGAGACACCAGATTCAGAATTTTAGTGATTGAGAGGTATAAAGTGCAACTCTTCTGAACAGATTATATTACATGTTGTATATCCTTGGGTCTCGATCCATGTGATAGGTATGCTAAAACAATTAAGTATTTTATAGGGAGGGGGGTGGGAGAAGGGGCTAGGTCCTGGCATCTTCCTGGCCCAAGAGCCCAGACAAATGGCATTCCGCCCCAGGCCTCCTTTTAGAACTGTACTGTAGCCCAGCTTTGATAACTTGGCGATAATGGTAATCGCACCATTTGCTAGGTCAAGTTATAGAAATGCATCTTCAAGTATTGTCATTTTCACCTGGATCACAATGGATGGCTAATGACCTAAAAAGACACTGCACTGATGCACGGAAAGGGATCAGGGCGATTGTATCCGCGGCTCACAACTGAAGTCATTGTTCCATAGTTTGAACATCTATAGGACTTAGTGTTACCACTCCCAACCCTTCCAGACTGACAATAATAACATTTACTAATTATTTATCTACATTGATTCTGGCGTGTACTTGTCGCTAAAATCTTGTGCTGAACAGTTCACTCAAATTCTCACAACAGTCAGCAGGGTTCTTCAAATCCGTAATCGTCACATCCTTTCAAAGTTTTCTCTTTCAACTAACTACTGATCTTAGTTTCATGAATTTATTGAAGTCAGTACAATTGTTAATAAGTGATTCATCGAAGGGAGACTAGTGCGGCGTCACAGAACCAATGATAAGGTTGCACCCCTTGAACGTTCCTCCCACAGGAGAGAAGTTTCGATACATTGGATTTCTTTAGTACTTCAAAAGATTTCACCCTCTGATATTATGACATATCTATATTTGTACATTAGATATGACACGCTACGCCAGTCTTTTATGTTTGGAATGCATAGATATTAAATGACCGTGGTGACCTGATTTAGAACTATGAACACCAAGGTCTTACACACGTGGTACGACATTCAAGGAATAGCAATCTTTAATATGAAAGTTTGTTAGAAATATGGCAATAGCAAAGCGTCATCTTAACTCATTTGTACTATCTCTTTATCTCTTCCTTTCTTCATCCATCCATCCACCCATCCCATCCCATCGACCCATCCATCTATCCATCCATCCATCCATCCATCCATCCATCCATCCATCCATCCATCCATCCATCCATCCATCCATTCATCTGTCAGTTTATTACTGTAGCCTGTTTGATTATCTTAATCAAAATATCTTCTCTGACAATATTACTCTTTTTTTCCCTTACCTACAGGATGCACTCTTTGTCTGTTTGTTGGAAACCAAGAAAAAAAAGTTATTTGTTTCTTTATCTGTTTCTGATCTTCATGGCATATTACGCTTTGATCTGTTTGACTTATTTGAAGTCTTAACTGTCTATTACTTTTTATTATTATTTTTAAAATGAGTTCATCCATGTTAACATGATAGAAAAAAAATATCTGAAAGTTTTACATGTTTCTGGATCTTCTTGGAATATACTTTGGACTGTTTGACTTGTTTGAGGGACTTAACTGTCTTTTTACAGGACCCTCTCTTTAATCTATTTGCCCATCTTAACAACAACAGTACAAAAAAAAAAAAAAAAACGATAAATCTCAGAGCTATATCTGTTTCTGAATCTTCATTCATACCCTCTCTTGATCTGTAAGGTTATCTCAATTTGCGAAAGCAAAATTACTTATTGGGGAGCCTTTCACTGAACAAAGTTTTCTTGTATAAATATGGCAAAACTTTGACACCAAAAATGCCAAAGTTATGCCTTAAAATTACAGCAAAAATTTGCCTAGCTGTAAATTGCTTGTTAGACTATGATGCTAAAAGTCGATAAAAATTTGGCACCCAAAAACTGCCAAAGTGTACTGTAAAATTACAGCAAAAAAATCCTGCCGTAAATTATACGGTAAATTGACAAGTAAATTTACAGATAATTTTTACAGTGTATTTGTTTCTGGATCTTCACTGTATACTCTTTATCTGGGTCTACTGTCTTCGGACAAGTAGAATTCAATTATCTGAGCATTTTACATATTTGTGGATCACTGCTGTGCATTCTCTTTTTCTTTTATTTTTTAAATTCATATATTTATGTATTTATTTATCTATCTATTTATATATTTCTTTATTTAATATCTATGTACAGTGGATTTATTTATTTATGTAATTATTTATTTATTATTTATTTATGTAGTTATTTATTTAAATTTATTCATATATGTATCTATGTATTTAATTTTGTGTTTATTTATTTACATTTTGACCAGCATAATTAAAACAATCAAAACTTCCCACCTGCTTTTGGATCTTTATCGCGTACTCCTTAGTCTGTTTGACCATATTCTTCAGCTCATCGATCTCGTCGCACTTGCTCTGCAATGTCCGATCTTTCTCCTGACTGGACTTCATTAACTGGTGAATTTTCTCGTCCCGGCTGGTCAGCGACTCCCTCAGATCCTCGATCTCTGTCTCTTTGCTGCGGATCTCCGTGTCTTTGGTGGCCAACAGTTGCTTCTTCTCTTCATCGTTGTTCCTCTCATCGATTTTGATCTTCAGTCGCAAAGTTTCGATTTGCCGGACCAGAATCTGATTCATTTCTCTGAAAACAAAACAAAACAAGACAGCAGTGAATGACTGTATTTATACCATGACATTACTATGAGTGATATATTGGAATGTGATATATCTCATCATCTGACTAAAGTCATTAATCTCACAATCGAGCAAAATACTTGAATAAAATTAGATGACTACAACATTTAATTTAAGAGCCAATCAAGAACAATAATATAGAAGTTCTCGCTAACATAAGCGAAAACTCTCTTAAACCCCTTTAAGACCCAGGGCAACTTTTAAAAAATAAAAGGTATTGTCTTAATATGAAGCGAATTTCTATAAACTTACTATTAGATCATTTGCGCTGATTGATTATTGGTCTGCATTACACTTCTGTGTTCTAAAATTATATTTTTTGCATAAAACACCCAACGTGTTCTAAGCCTTGAGTCCTTTGCAGCCATTTCTAACGTGTCCCACATATATCACAACAGGTTGTAGAAGGTTAAATGTCAACAAGATTTACTGAGATCCCCATTTTCTGCTGCTATACCTCACGAACATCAGTGTTTCTTGAGACTGAGTACTCAGTATTATGCTATTAATCCGTATATTGTGAGGTACATTTTTGTCTCGAGGACGAATAAATTTATCTTACCCCATTTTAGAAAAGGAGATAAGGGATGTCGGCAAAGAAATACATAGAAGCATAAAAAGTAGAGTGAACTTGTGGGTCAGTAACAGCAACAGCATCAATCATGACAGACAAAATATTGTCAGTAATAAAACATACCAGTTATATTGATAACCATTCAACCAAGCAACATCATCAACAAAAACAAAAACATTAGGAACCGACATAACACTAACATAACACTAACAGTTTCAGCTTTACCAGCCTTAATAACAGCAATAACATCAACGACAGCAAACAACTATGCCGATCACGACGACTACAATCTTGGCATTAGCTATCAAAAGTACAGACTAGTCCATTTGAAGCAAAAACAAACAAACAAACAAAACAACGATGACGACGACAACAACAACAAAAATGTCAATAACAACTGAAACAACATGAACGACAAAAAAAAAAACAAAAAAAAACAGCAGCGATGTTGCCAACATGAACACCACCAACAATATTATAATCAACAAAAACATTGTCAATAACACACAACAGCAATAGCAACAAAAGCAATGGCAACAACAACAACAGCTATCGGGGCAGAACATAACCATATCATAATAGCAACAACTACAGTAACTACAACAAGAATAGCAACAACAACAACGACAACAGCAATGTCAGTGGCCCACCTGACTCCATCCAGCACCGTATACTCCTCACTTCGCTCGCTGGCATCTTCATCAGACATAGAACTCTGGGAGGTGGTGGCTGCTTTGGTTGACAACACCGCAGTCTCAGGGGTGGTGGGCGGGGAGGGGCGGGGGGACAGGCCATGACCTTTAACATTCAGGGTATCCTAGGAAAGACAAAGAATATTACGGGCACCTAAACCTTTAAAATCTAGATAATAATTCTAACTTGCAGCTAGAAATCTGGGAAAACAGTATGAAAATACAGGGGAGATGAGCTTAACATTGCGAACTGAAAAGTTACTGGGTATAATTTTGCACCAAAGAAAAAAATATGCTAAAAAATGTCCTTTTTTTTTTTTTTGCAAAATGTCTGTGCATGTATCAGGCTATATTTCGCCTTTCCTCAGCCTCAGATCTGTACAGGAATAAATATGTTGCATAAAAAAGAGGAGGGGAGGGGTGGAGGCAGTTACATTTTTTTCGATAAAAGCTTTGTGAATTTGTACATTAAATTGATATTTTTCAGAGAGAAAGAGATAGAGAGAGAGGGGGGAGGGGGGGAGGGGGGGAAGAGAAAATAGATAATGCATCTAAACAGCGAGCGGTATAAGACAATGAATGAATGGATAGATAACTTACCGGGACTAACAGATGTCTTCCCGGCATGTTGGTCACGGTACTGCTAGCCATTGTCTATCTGTGAATACAACAAATACACAGTTACA
The DNA here is from genome assembly GCA_039654565.1 of Peronia peronii. Classification (NCBI taxonomy): domain Eukaryota; kingdom Metazoa; phylum Mollusca; class Gastropoda; order Systellommatophora; family Onchidiidae; genus Peronia; species Peronia peronii. Next base: position 2,958 of record JBCEWB010431635.1, on the reverse strand, counting down.
GTCTTTCCTGCTAAACCATTAGCTTCCAGCCCCTGTCAGACATGATAACTTCAAGATAGTTAGAGAAGACATGCTGAAGGTGAGCCCGATATCCACATGAACTGCTATAGTCATTTGATGAACTGTTAACCCATGAGTTGCCAAAGTTAGAGATCAACTTATCGACCGAGAGATCAATAACACAACTTAAACATGATCACCATATCACATCCGAGAATAAAACAGTGTTCAATTATTTTAGAAAATTTTTAATTTCTTGTAAAGTGATCTTTAAAGAAGATATGGGCAACAAAAAATCAGCTTTGAGTATTCTGGTTATGGCAATTATAGGATTAAACCTAATACAAACATAGTGTACGCATATCCTGAATTAGACGCTGTTTATACATGTAATTCAAAGTAAACAAAAGGCATATTTACACTATCATTCAAAGATGAAACATTTGATATCAATATAAATACACGAAACATAATAACATCCCCCATAATCAACGAATAGATACAAAAAACAAATTAACTCTCCAAGAAATACCTAGTGTTGCGTGATATTTAAGCTCATATACCTAAATGGAACATTATAGGTGACACAACACGTTATTTTACTTAAAGATCGCTAAATCGTAGAAACCTCTTGCCCCAATTTTTCTGTACAAGAAAGTATGTTCATACCATGATTTCAACTGTGTCACATTATGAACCATTCTTTGAACAAAATTACATAATCGTTAGGATACTGAGCTTTACAAAGGTAAGGTACACACAAGGAGAATATAATTATGTTGTCATTATGGCTAAAACAACTCATACCAACACATGGCAGGCATACATCCTATAGTCAGTGAATAAATTCGATATTGGCGCCTCAAATTAAATAATAAAACTCAACCAATAAATATTATTACAATCTGTAATGAGATCATTTTACATATAAGCTACGTTAGGCCATTCCACAAAGCCAGGGGTTTGAATGAGAGCGGAGAGCACCGCACTTAACATTCAAGCTGAGAGTTCTGGTAAATCCATAGAAAAAAGCATAGAGCTAATGCATAACTTTAAAACATGAGTAGGCTTTCTTCAGAGTAACACAGCTGGACGTAAAAGTAAAGTCTCGTAGTGAAATAATGGGGAAACAATGATTAGGTATTACAGCTATTGGGTATCGTGCTATTTTAATTAGATACAATAAAGTCAGTAGGTTCATAGCTCCAGCTGTGTCTTTCAAACCATGTCAAGTCCATTTATGATTAATTACAGATAGGAAATCCGCCAACCTCATCGAGAGACAGTGTAAAATCGCAGAAATCCGCCCGCTGCCTTAGAAATTAAAATATCAACCACCAGCGGTGTTGATCCAATACACGTAATGTGCAATGAACTGTCAAGACTTCCTGGTTATGGATCTAGGATGTGTGTTTAAGTAGAATAAAAGTTCCTCCACGGAGATCCGGGGTACATAAATATGTTCTCTGCTCTCACCTGAGGGTGGTGAAAGCCCGCTGCCGGTGGGATGGAATGCCATTTTCAACATGTCTTCTGTCCCGGTCTCTTTCCTCTCTTCTTCTTTATACTTGATCAGCCTTTTTGACGTGTACACGTATTTTACCGAGTTTGGCACAATATAGATCTGGCAGTGATCGCGCTGATGGGCCGTTAAACCCCATCACAAACAACAAACAAGAATCAAAGTCAATTTGTCCATCTTGTGTCATTCTGACTGTTACATTGTCTTCTTTCTTCTTTGTATGGTATTGGTACTGGGTCTTGTTTAATAACAAATCAGCATGTTGGGCCAAGTACGCTGGCAATAGCGTTCAAATAATGACATAGGTTCAAAGTGAAAACAACGAATTCCAGCGGAGCTGGACATGTATTTGACTTGATTTATTCGGATTTACCCAAGTTGGTATAATCTGATATCAATTGTGGAATTGATGATATTCAGATTTCGATATAACTTCTTTTTGTAATCCCCCTCTTTCTCAGAGAGAAAAGGTGGATTTTATACTTTCAGCAAGCTAAATGACTAGTGGATATGCAAAATGCTACTAAATGGGTGAATTCGAGTTTCGACAAAACTGGAATTTGTTATTATATATCAGGTATATTGGAATCGATGAAACTGTGAGCTTACTTTGGATGTATAATTATTTGTATTTTAATTTTTTTTTTCCGGCACAATGAAGGTAAAGACAGCACAAGGCTAGTCTTGATAGGTACTTAACAAAATAATAACAACAACAACAACGACAACAACAACAACAACAACAACCATCGCCTTAGTAGGCTACAATCGTCTTAGTAGGCATTTCCACTCTTTAACTAAGTATCTGGAAAAAAGTGCTCAATACGATAGTGTTCATGCATTAAAAGTCACCTTCCTTTCTCAGATCACATCGTGGTAATTTATATGAACAAAATACCCCATGACTTCGACGTCTCATTCACGGATCTTGCGCGCTGCTGAACAGATGCCGTCAGGCGTCTTAATCTCATAACCTTTACCTTGGCCCTCTGCCAGTTGGAAAAGTTCAGGCGCGAAAAGAAAAACGACAGGCAAAAAATCTGGCATACCTCCGTCGTCAGCCCAGATAGCACGTGCGACAGAAAAGTTGTGACGTGCCAGTTAAGAGGCCCATGCGAAGAAGGAACAATATTACATGTATTGTGAGCAGTATGGCACGTGTCAAAACAAAATGTTTGGCCAAAAATTTTGATTTTCTTTTAAAAATAAAAGGATCTAAGATGTGAGAAAAGCAGGTAAATGCTGAGAAATTTTGAGTCCAAAACAACAACAACAACAAGAACATCAGCAACAATTCAAAAAAAAAAAAAGAAAGAAAGAACGAAAGAAAGAAAGGGGAGAGGGATGGGGTGGGGGAGAGGGAGATAGATAGATAGATAGATAGATAGATAGATAGATAGATAGATAGATAGATAGATAGATAGATAGATAGATAG